>CM069528.1:5082500-5100000 GCA_035773235.1 Eospalax fontanierii
ACCCAAACCCAAACCCTAAACCTAACCCTAACCTTAACCCTAACACAAAACCTAAGCCAAATCCTAACCCTAACCCTAACCCTAACCGAAACCCAAACCCTAATCCTAACACTAAATCTAACCCTAATACTAACCCTAACACTAACCCGAAACCAAGTGCAAACCCTAACGCTAACCCTAACCCTAACCCAATCCGTACTGCCTAGCCCGAACCCTAACCCTAAGCCTAAGCCAAACCCTAACCCTAACTCTAAACCTACCCCTAAACCTAACCCTAACCCAAGCCCAAACACTAACCCTAAACCCAACCCTAACCCTAACCCAAACCACAACACTAACCATAACCCTAACTTTAACCCTAAAACAAACCCTAACCCTAACCCTAACTCTAAACCTAACCCTACCCTAAACCCTAACCGTAACACTAACCCGAAACCCAATCCCTAACCCTAACCCTAACCCTAACCCAAGCCTTAAAACTAACCCTAACCCGAAATCTAACCCTAACCCTAACCCTTATCATAACCCTAACACTAACCCTAAACCAAAACAAATACTAACCATAAGCCTAAACCTAACCCTAACCCTAATCCAAACCCTAACCCTAACACTTACCCTAACCCTAACCCTAAGCCTAACCTTAACCCAAACCCACACCTTAACCCTAACCCTAACACTAACCCCAACCCTAACCCTAACCCTAACCCTAACCCTAACCCTAACTCAAACCCAAATCCTAACACTAACCCTAATCCAAACCCTAACCCTAACCCTAATCCTAACCCTAACCCTAACCATAACGATAACCCTAACCCAAAACCTAACCCTAACACTAACCCTAACCCTGACCCTAACCCAAATCCGAACCCTACCCCTAACCCTAACCCTAACCCTAAACCAAACCCTAACCCTAACCCAACACTAACCCAAACCCAAACACTAACCCTAACCCTAACCCTAAACCTAACACAAACCCTAATCCTAACACTAACCCTAACACTAACCCTAACCCTAAAACAAACCCTAAAACTAACCCTTACACTAACCCTCACCATATCCCAAACCCTAACACTAACCCAAACCCTAACTCTAACCCTAACCCTAACCGAAACCCAAACCCTAATCCTAACACTAAACCTAACCCTAATACTAACCCTAACCCTAACCCTAACCCAAACCCTAACCGTAACCCTAACCCTAACCCTAACCCAAACCCTAACCGTAACCCTAACCCTAACCCTATCACTATCGCCTAGCCCTAATCCTAACCCTAAACCTAAACCTAACCCTAAGCCAAACCCTAACCCTAACTCTAACCCTAAACCGAAAAATAACCCTAACCCTAACCCTAAGCCAAACACTAACCCTAACTCTAACCATAACCCTAAACCTAACCCTAATCCAAGCCAAAACAGTAACCCTAAACCTAACCCTAACCATAACCCAAACCGTAACCCTAACCATAACCCTAACTGTAACTCTAACACAAACCGTAACCCTAACCCTAACCCTAACCCAAACCCTAACCGTAACGCTAACCCTAAACCTAACGCTAAGCCAAATCCTAAACCTAACCCTAACCCTAACCCAAAACCTAAGCCAAATCCTAACCCTAAGCCTAACCCTAACCGAAACCCAAACCCTAATCCTAACACTAAATCTAACCCTAATACTAACCCTAACACTAACCCGAAACCAAGTGCAAACCCTAACCCTAACCCTAACACTAACCCCAACTCTAACCCTAACCCTAACCCTAACTCAAACCCAAACCCTAATACTAACCCTAACCCAAACCCTAAACCTAACCCTAATCCTAATCCTAACCCTAAACATAACCATAAACCTAACCCAAACCCTAAAAATAACCCTAACCCGAACTGTGACCCTAACCCAAATCCTAACCCTAACCCTAACCCTAACCGTAACCCTAAACCTAAACCAAACCCTAGGCCTAACCCTAACCCTAACCCTAACACAAACCTAAACCCTAACCCTAACCCTAACCCTAAACCTATACCTAACCCTAAACCCAAAACCTAACCGTAACACTAACACTAACCCTAAAGCTAATCCTAAACCTAAACCTAACCGAAACACAAACCCTAACGCTAAGCTTAACCCAAACCTTAAACGTAACCGAAACCCAAGCCCTAACCCTAACCCTAACCCTAACCCAAGCCCTAAAACTAACCCGAACCCTAACCCTAACACAAACCTAAACCCTAACACAAACCCTACCCTAACCCTAACCCTAAACCAAACCTAAACACTAAACCTAACCCTAACCCTAACTCTAACCTAAACTCTATCCCTAACATTAACACTAACCTACCCCAAACCAATCCGAACCCCTAACCCTAACCCTAACCCTAACCATAAAACAACCTCTAAGAGTAACCCTAAACCAAACCCTAACCACAAACCTAACCCTTACCCTATCCGTAACATTAACCCTAACACAAACCAAACCCTAACCCTAACCCTAACCCTAATCCTAAACCAAAACCTAAACCTAAATCTAACCCTAAATCTAACCCTCACCCTAACCCTAACCCTAACCCTAACCCTAACACCTAATCCTAACCCTAACCTTAACCCTAACCCAAACCCTAACCCAAACCCTAACCCTAACCCTAAACTTAACCCTAACTCAAACCCTAACCCAAAACCTAACCCTAACCCTAACCCTAAACCACCTCTAAACCTAACCCTAACCCTAACCCTTCCCCTAATCCTCACACTAACCGTAAACCAAACCAAACCCTAACCCTAACCCTAAACCTAACACTAACCCTAACCCAAATCCTAACCCTAACCCTAACCCAAACCTAAACCCTAACCCAAACCTTAACCCTAACCCTAACCCTAACCCTATCCTTATGCCTAGCCCTAAACTTAACCCTAACCCTAAGCCAAACCCTAACCCTAACTCTAACCCTAACATTAAACCTAACCCTAACCCAAGCCCAAACACTAACCCTAAACCTAACCCTAACTCTAACCGAAACGCTAACCCTAACCCTAACCCTAACCCTAACCCTAACACAAACCCTAACCCTAACGCTAAAACCTAACCCTAACCCTAACCTTAACCCTAACCGAAACCCTTACCCAAACCCTAACCCTAACACTACACCTAAGCCAAAACTTAACTCTATACCTAACTCAAACCCAAAACCAAATCCTAAACCTAACCGTAACCCTAAACCTAAACCAAAGCCAAACCCAAACCCTAACCCTAAGCCTAACGCAAAAACTAAACATAACCTAAATCCAAGCCCTAACCCTAACCCTAACCCTAACCCAAGCCCTAAAACTAACCCTAACCCTAACCCTAACCGTAACACTTATCCTAACCCTAACACTAACCCTAAACCAAACCAAACCCTAACCCTAAGCCTAAAGCTAAACCTAAACCTAATCCAAACCCTAACCCTAACACTACCCTAATACTAACCCTAAGCCTAACCCTAACCCAAACCCACACCCTAAACCTAAAACGAATCCTAAACCTAACCCTAAACGAAACCTTAACCCTAACCCTAACCCTAACCCTTACCCAAGCCCTAACCCTAACACTTACCCTAACCCTAAATGCTAACCCTAAACCTAAACCTAAATATAACTCTAAATCTAAACCTAACCCTAACCCTAACCCTAACCCTAACTCAAACCATAACACCTAACCCTAAACCTAACCTTAACCCTAACCCAAACAATAACCCAAACCCTAACCCTAACACTAAACCTAACACAAACCCTAACCCTATAGCTTACTCTAACCCAAACCCAAACCCTAACCCTAATCCTAACCCTAACCCTAACCATAACCATAACCCTAACCCAAAACCTAAACCTAACTCTAACCCTAACCCTGACCCTAACCAGAAAACTAACCCGAACCCTAACACTAACACCAACCCTAACCCTAACCCTAACCCTAACCCTAACTCAAACCCAAACCGTAACACTAAACCTAACCCAAACCCTAACCCTAACCCTAACAATAATCCTAACCCTAACCATAACCATAACCCTAACCCAAACCCTAACCCTAACCCTAACCCTAACCCTGACCCTAACCCAAATCCTAACCCTAACCCTAACCCTAACCCTAAACCTAACCCTAAACGGTAACCCTAACCATCACCCTAACCGTAACCCTAACACAAACCCTAACCCTAACCCTAACCCTAAACCTAAACCTACCCTAAATGCTAACCACAACACTAACCCTAACCCTAACAAAAACCCTAACATTAACCCTAACCCCTAACCCTAAACCTAACCTTAACCCTAACCCAAACCCTAACCCAAACCCTAACCCTAACCTTAAAACTAACCCAAACCCTAACCCGATACCTTACTCTAACCCAAACCCAAACCCTAACCCTAACCATAACCCTAACCCTAAACCTACACCTAACCCAAACACAAAGCCTAACCCTAAGCATAAACCAAACCTTAAACCTAACCTAAACGCAAGCCCTAACCCTAACACTAACCCTTACCCAAGCCCTAAAACTAACCCTAACCCTAAGCCTAACCCTAACCCAAACCTAAACCCTAACCCTAACCCTAACCCTAACCCTAACCCTAACCCTATCCTAACCCTAACCCTAACCCTAACCCTAACCCTAACCCTAACCTAAACCCAAGCCCTAACCCTAACCCTAACCCTAACCCTAGCCCTAAAACTAACCCTAACCCTAACCCTAAACCAAACCTAAACCCTAACCCAAACACTATCCTAACCCTAACCCTAAACCAAACCTAAACCCTAACCCTAACCCTAACCCTTACCCTAACCCTAACCCTAACCCCAAACCTAACCCTTACCCTGTCCGTAACATTAACCCTAACACAAACCAAACCCTAACCCTAACCCTAACCCTAATTCTAACCCTAAACCTAAACCTAAATATAACCCTAAATCTAAACCTAACCCTAACCCTAACCCTAACCCTAACGCAAACCATAACACCTAACCCTAAACCTAACCTTAACCCTAACCCAAACCCTAACCCAAACCCTAACCCTAACACTAAACCTAACACAAACCCTAGCCCTATAGCTTACTCTAACCCAAACCCAAACCCTAACCCTAATCCTAACCCTAACCCTAACCATAACCTTAACCCTAACCCAAAACCAAAACCTAACTCTAACTCTAACCCTGACCTAACACTAAAACTAACCCGAACCCTAACACTAACACCAACCCTAACCCTAACCCTAACCCTAACCCTAACCCTAACTCAAACCCAAACCGTAACACTAAACCTAACCCAAACCCTAACCCTAACCCTAACAGTAATCCTAACCCTAACCATAACCATAACCCTAACCCAAACCCTAACCCAAAACCTAACCCTAACCCTAACCCAAATCCTAACCCTAACCCTAAACCTAACCCTACCCAAACCCAAACCCAAACCCTAAACCTAACCCTAACCTTAACCCTAACCCAAAACCTAAGCCAAATCCTAACCCTAACCCTAACCCTAACCGAAACCCAAACCCTAATCCTAACACTAAATCTAACCCTAATACTAACCCTAACACTAACCCGAAACCAAGTGCAAACCCTAACGCTAACCCTAACCCTAACCCAATCCCTACTGCCTAGCCCTAACCCTAACCCTAAGCCTAAGCCAAACCCTAACCCTAACTCTAAACCTAACCCTAAACCTAACCCTAACCCAAGCCCAAACACTAACCCTAAACCCAACCCTAACCCTAACCCAAACCACAACACTAACCATAACCCTAACTTTAACCCTAAAACAAACCCTAACCCTAACCCTAACTCTAAACCTAACCCTACCCTAAACCCTAACCGTAACACTAACCCTAAACCCAATCCCTAACCCTAACCCTAACCCTAACCCAAGCCTTAAAACTAACCCTAACCCGAAATCTAACCCTAACCCTAACCCTTATCATAACCCTAACACTAACCCTAAACCAAAACAAATACTAACCATAAGCCTAAACCTAACCCTAACCCTAATCCAAACCCTAACCCTAACACTTACCCTAACCCTAACCCTAAGCCTAACCTTAACCCAAACCCACACCTTAACCCTAACCCTAACACTAACCCCAACCCTAACCCTAACCCTAACCCTAACCCTAACCCTAACTCAAACCCAAACCCTAACACTAACCCTAATCCAAACCCTAACCCTAACCCTAATCCTAACCCTAACCCTAACCATAACGATAACCCTAACCCAAAACCTAACCCTAACTCTAACCCTAACCCTGACCCTAACCCAAATCCGAACCCTACCCCTAACCCTAACCCTAACCCTAAACCAAACCCTAACCCTAACCCAACCCTAACCCAAACCCAAACACTAACCCTAACCCTAACCCTAAACCTAACACAAACCCTAATCCTAACACTAACCCTAACACTAACCCTAACCCTAAAACTAACCCTTACACTAACCCTCACCATATCCCAAACCCTAACACTAACCCAAACCCTAACTCTAACCCTAACCCTAACCGAAACCCAAACCCTAATCCTAACACTAAACCTAACCCTAATACTAACCCTAACCCTAACCCTAACCCAAACCCTAACCGTAACCCTAACCCTAACCTATCACTATCGCCTAGCACTAATCCTAACCCTAAACCTAAACCTAACCCTAAGCCAAACCCTAACCCTAACTCTAACCCTAACCCGAAACCTAACCCTAACCCTAACCCTAAGCCAAACACTAACCCTAACTCTAACCATAACCCTAAACCTAACCCTAATCCAAGCCAAAACACTAACCCTAAACCTAACCCTAACCATAACCCAAACCGTAACCCTAACCATAACCCTAACTGTAACTCTAACACAAACCGTAACCCTAACCCTAACCCTAACCCAAACCCTAACCGTAACACTAACCCTAAACCTAACGCTAACCCAAATCCTAAACCTAACCCTAACCCTAACCCTAAACCTAAACCAAACCCTAGCCCTAACCCTAACCCTAACCCAAACCTAAACCTTAACCCTAACCCTAACCCTAACCCTAAACCTAAACCAAACCCTAGCCCTAACCCAAACCCTAACCCAAACGCTAACCCTAACACTAACCCTAACCCGAACCCGAACCCTAACCCTAAACCCTAAACCCTAACACTAACCCTAACCCTAACCCAAACCCTAACACTAACCCTAACCCAAATCCTAACTCTAACCCTAAACCAAACCCAAACCCAAACTTCAACCTTAACCCTAACCCAAACTCTAACACTAACCCTATTCCAAACCCTAACACTAACCCAAACCCTAACCTTAACCCTAACCCTAACCCTAACAAAAACCCAAACCCTAACCCTAACCCAATCCCTAACCCTAACCCTAACCTGAACCCTAACACTAAACCCTAAACCCTAACCCTAAACCTAACCCTAACCCAAAACTTAACACTAACCCTAACCCAAATCCTAACCCTAACCCTAAACCTAACCCTAACCCAAACCCAAACCCAAACCCTAACCCTAACCCTAACCTTAACACTAACCCAAACCCTATCCCAAACCCTAACCCTAACCCTAAACCTAACCCTAACCGAAAACAAAATCGTAATCCTAACATTAAACCTAACACTAATACTAACCCTAACAGTAACCCTAACCCAAGTGCAATTGCTAACCCTAACCCTAAACCTAACCCTATCCCTATCGCCTAGCCCTAACCCTAACCCTATCCCTAACCCTAAACCTAACCCTAACCCAAGCCCAAACACTGACCTAACCCTAACCCTAACCCTAACCCAAACCGTAACCCTAACCATAACCCTAAGCGTAACACTAACACACACCGTAACCCTAACCCTAACCCTAAAGCTAAGCCTACCCTAAACCCTAACCGTAACAATAACCCTAACCTTAACCCTAAGCCTAACCCTAACCCTAACCCCTAACCCTAACTCTAATCTTAACCCGAACGCAAACCCTAACCCAAACGCTAACCATAACCTTAAACCTAACCCAAAACCTAACCCGATACCTGACTATAACCCAAACCCAAACCCCAACCCCAACCCTAACCCTAACCCTAACCCTAAACCTAACCCTAACCCAAAGCCTAATCCTAACACTAACCCTAACCCTAACAATAACCCTAACCCTAAGCCAAACCAAAACCTACTCCTATCCCTAAACCTAACCCTAACCAAAGCCGAAACACTAATCCTAACCCTAAACCTAACCGAAATCCAAACCCTAATCCTAACACTAAACCTAACCCTAATCCGAACCCTAACACTAACTCTAACCGAAGCCCAAATATTAACCCCAATCCTAACCCTAACCCTATCCCTATCGCCTAGCCCTAACCCTAACCCTAACCCTAAGCCAAACCGTAACCCTAACTCTAACCCTAACCCTAAACCTAACCCTAACCCAATCCCTACTGCCTAGCCCTAACCCTAACCCTAAGCCTAAGCCAAAACCTAACCCTAACCCTAACCTTAACCCTAACCCAAACTCTAACACTAACCCTATTCCAAACCCTAACACTAACCCCAACCCTAACCTTAACCCTTACCCTAACCCTAACAAAAACCCAAACCCTAACCCTAACCCTAACACTAACCCCAACTCTAACCCTAACCCTAACCCTAACTCAAACCCAAACCCTAATACTAACCCTAACCCAAACCCTAAAATTAACCCTAATCCTAATCCTAACCCTAAACATAACCATAAACCTAACCCAAACCCTAAAAATAACCCTAACCCGAACTGTGACCCTAACCCAAATCCAATCCCTAACCTTACCCCTAACCTAAACCCTACACCTACACCAAACCCTAGGCCTAACCCTACCCCTACCCCTAACACAACCCTAACCCCTACCCCTAACCCTAACCCTAAACCTATACCTAACCCTAAACCCAAAACCTAACCGTAACACTAACACTAACCCTAAAGCTAATCCTAAACCTAAACCTAACCGAAACACAAACCCTAACGCTAAGCTTAACCCAAACCTTAAACGTAACCGAAACCCAAGCCCTAACCCTAACCCTAACCCTAACCCAAGCCCTAAAACTAAACCGAACCCTAACCCTAACACAAACCTAAACCCTAACACAAACCCTACCCTAACCCTAACCCTAAACCAAACCTAAACACTAAACCTAACCCTAACCCTAACTCTAACCTAAACTCTATCCCTAACCCTAACACTAACCTACCCCAAACCAATCCGAACCCCTAACCCTAACCCTAACCCTAACCATAAAACAACCTCTAAGAGTAACCCTAAACCAAACCCTAACCACAAACCTAACCCTTACCCTATCCGTAACATTAACCCTAACCCAAACCAAAGCCTAACCCTAACCCTAACCCTAATCCTAAACCAAAACCTAAACCTAAATCTAACCCTAAATCTAACCCTCACCCTAACCCTAACCCTAACCCTAACCCTAACACCTAATCCTAACCCTAACCTTAACCCTAACCCAAACCCTAACCCAAACCCTAACCCTAACCCTAAACTTAACCCTAACTCAAACCCTAACCCAAAACCTAACCCTAACCCTAACCCTAAACCACCTCTAAACCTAACCCTAACCCTAACCCTTCCCCTAATCCTCACACTAACCGTAAACCAAACCAAACCCTAACCCTAACCCTAAACCTAACACTAACCCTAACCCAAATCCTAACCCTAACCCTAACCCAAACCTAAACCCTAACCCAAACCTTAACCCTAACCCTAACCCTAACCCTATCCTTATGCCTAGCCCTAACCTTAACCCTAACCCTAAGCCAAACCCTAACCCTAACTCTAACCCTAACATTAAACCTAACGCTAACCCAAGCCCAAACACTAACCCTAAACCTAACCCTAACTCTAACCGAAACGCTAACCCTAACCCTAACCCTAACCCTAACCCTAACACAAACCCTAACCCTAACGCTAAAACCTAACCCTAACCCTAACCTTAACCCTAACCGAAACCCTTACCCAAACCCTAACCCTAACACTACACCTAAGCCAAAACTTAACTCTATACCTAACTCAAACCCAAAACCAAATCCTAAACCTAACCGTAACCCTAAACCTAAACCAAAGCCAAACCCAAACCCTAACCCTAAGCCTAACGCAAAAACTAAACATAACCTAAATCCAAGACCTAACCCTAACCCTAACCCTAACCCAAGCCCTAAAACTAACCCTAACCCTAACCCTAACCGTAACACTTATCCTAACCCTAACACTAACCCTAAACCAAACCAAACCCTAACCCTAAGCCTAAAGCTAAACCTAAACCTAATCCAAACCCTAACCCTAACACTACCCTAATACTAACCCTAAGCCTAACCCTAACCCAAACCCACACCCTAAACCTAAAACGAATCCTAAACCTAACCCTAAACGAAACCTTAACCCTAACCCTAACCCTAACCCTTACCCAAGCCCTAACCCTAACACTTACCCTAACCCTAAATGCTAACCCTAAACCTAAACCTAAATATAACCCTAAATCTAAACCTAACCCTAACCCTAACCCTAACCCTAACTCAAACCATAACACCTAACCCTAAACCTAACCTTAACCCTAACCCAAACCCTAACCCAAACCCTAACCCTAACACTAAACCTAACACAAACCCTAACCCTATAGCTTACTCTAACCCAAACCCAAACCCTAACCCTAATCCTAACCCTAACCCTAACCATAACCATAACCCTAACCCAAAACCTAAACCTAACTCTAACCCTAACCCTGACCCTAACCAGAAAACTAACCCGAACCCTAACACTAACACCAAGCCTAACCCTACACCTAACCCTAACCCTAACTCAAACCCAAACCGTAACACTAAACCTAACCCAAACCCTAACCCTAACCCTAACAATAATCCTAACCCTAACCATAACCATAACCCTAACCCAAACCCTAACCCTAACCCTAACCCTAACCCTAACCCTGACCCTAACCCAAATCCTAACCCTAACCCTAACCCTAACCCTAAACGTAACCCTAAACGGTAACCCTAACCATCACCCTAACCGTAACCCTAACACAAACCCTAACCCTAACCCTAACCCTAAACCTAAACCTACCCTAAATGCTAACCACAACACTAACCCTAACCCTAACAAAAACCCTAACATTAACCCTAACCCTAACCCTAAACCTAACCTTACCCCTAACCCAAACCCTAACCCAAACCCTAACCCTAACCTTAAAACTAACCCAAACCCTAACCCGATACCTTACTCTAACCCAAACCCAAACCCTAACCCTAACCATAACCCTAACCCTAAACCTACACCTAACCCAAACACAAAGCCTAACCCTAAGCATAAACCAAACCTTAAACCTAACCTAAACGCAAGCCCTAACCCTAACACTAACCCTTACCCAAGCCCTAAAACTAACCCTAACCCTAAGCCTAACCCTAACCCAAACCTAAACCCTAACCCTAACCCTAACCCTAACCCTAACCCTAACCCTATCCTAACCCTAACCCTAACCCTAACCCTAACCCTAACCCTAACCTAAACCCAAGCCCTAACCCTAACCCTAACCCTAACCCTAGCCCTAAAACTAACCCTAACCCTAACCCTAAACCAAACCTAAACCCTAACCCAAACACTATCCTAACCCTAACCCTAAACCAAACCTAAACCCTAACCCTAACCCTAACCCTAACCCTAACCCTAACCCTAACCCCAAACCTAACCCTTACCCTGTCCGTAACATTAACCCTAACACAAACCAAACCCTAACCCTAACCCTAACCCTAATTCTAACCCTAAACCTAAACCTAAATATAACCCTAATTCTAAACCTAACCCTAACCCTAACCCTAACCCTAACTCAAACCATAACACCTAACCCTAAACCTAACCTTAACCCTAACCCAAACCCTAACCCAAACCCTAACCCAAACCCTAACCCTAACACTAAACCTAACACAAACCCTAGCCCTATACCTTACTCTAACCCAAACCCAAACCCTAACCCTAATCCTAACCCTAACCCTAACCATAACCTTAACCCTAACCCAAAACCAAAACCTAACTCTAACTCTAACCCTGACCTAACACTAAAACTAACCCGAACCCTAACACTAACACCAACCCTAACCCTAACCCTAACCCTAACCCTAACCCTAACCCTAACTCAAACCCAAACCGTAACACTAAACCTAACCCAAACCCTAACCCTAACCCTAACAGTAATCCTAACCCTAACCATAACCATAACCCTAACCCAAACCCTAACCCAAAACCTAACCCTAACCCTAACCCAAATCCTAACCCTAACCCTAAACCTAACCCTACCCAAACCCAAACCCAAACCCTAAACCTAACCCTAACCTTAACCCTAACACAAAACCTAAGCCAAATCCTAACCCTAACCCTAACCCTAACCGAAACCCAAACCCTAATCCTAACACTAAATCTAACCCTAATACTAACCCTAACACTAACCCGAAACCAAGTGCAAACCCTAACGCTAACCCTAACCCTAACCCAATCCGTACTGCCTAGCCCTAACCCTAACCCTAAGCCTAAGCCAAACCCTAACCCTAACTCTAAACCTACCCCTAAACCTAACCCTAACCCAAGCCCAAACACTAACCCTAAACCCAACCCTAACCCTAACCCAAACCACAACACTAACCATAACCCTAACTTTAACCCTAAAACAAACCCTAACCCTAACCCTAACTCTAAACCTAACCCTACCCTAAACCCTAACCGTAACACTAACCCGAAACCCAATCCCTAACCCTAACCCTAACCCTAACCCAAGCCTTAAAACTAACCCTAACCCGAAATCTAACCCTAACCCTAACCCTTATCATAACCCTAACACTAACCCTAAACCAAAACAAATACTAACCATAAGCCTAAACCTAACCCTAACCCTAATCCAAACCCTAACCCTAAGACTTACCCTAACCCTAACCCTAAGCCTAACCTTAACCCAAACCCACACCTTAACCCTAACCCTAACACTAACCCCAACCCTAACCCTAACCCTAACCCTAACCCTAACCCTAACTCAAACCCAAATCCTAACACTAACCCTAATCCAAACCCTAACCCTAACCCTAATCCTAACCCTAACCCTAACCATAACGATAACCCTAACCCAAAACCTAACCCTAACACTAACCCTAACCCTGACCCTAACCCAAATCCGAACCCTACCCCTAACCCTAACCCTAACCCTAAACCAAACCCTAACCCTAACCCAACACTAACCCAAACCCAAACACTAACCCTAACCCTAACCCTAAACCTAACACAAACCCTAATCCTAACACTAACCCTAACACTAACCCTAACCCTAAAACAAACCCTAAAACTAACCCTTACACTAACCCTCACCATATCCCAAACCCTAACACTAACCCAAACCCTAACTCTAACCCTAACCCTAACCGAAACCCAAACCCTAATCCTAACACTAAACCTAACCCTAATACTAAACCTAACCCTAACCCTAACCCAAACCCTAACCGTAACCCTAACCCTAACCCTAACCCAAACCCTAACCGTAACCCTAACCCTAACCCTATCACTATCGCCTAGCCCTAATCCTAACCCTAAACCTAAACCTAACCCTAAGCCAAACCCTAACCCTAACTCTAACCCTAAACCGAAAAATAACCCTAACCCTAACCCTAAGCCAAACACTAACCCTAACTCTAACCATAACCCTAAACCTAACCCTAATCCAAGCCAAAACACTAACCCCAAACCTAACCCTAACCATAACCCAAACCGTAACCCTAACCATAACCCTAACTGTAACTCTAACACAAACCGTAACCCTAACCCTAACCCTAACCCAAACCCTAACCGTAACACTAACCCTAAACCTAACGCTAACCCAAATCCTAAACCTAACCCTAACCCTAACCCTAACCCTAAACCTAAACCAAACCCTAGCCCTAACCCTAACCCTAACCCAAACCTAAGCAGAAATGAAACCCTAACCCTAACCCTAACCCTAACCCTAAACCTAAACCAAACCCTAGCCCTAACCCAAACCCTAACCCAAACGCTAACCCTAACACTAACCCTAACCCGAACCCGAACCCTAACCCTAAACCCTAAACCCTAACACTAACACTAACCCTAACCCAAACCCTAACACTAACCCTAACCCAAATCCTAACTCTAACCCTAAACCAAACCCAAACCCAAACTTCAACCTTAACCCTAACCCAAACTCTAACACTAACCCTATTCCAAACCCTAACACTAACCCAAACCCTAACCTTAACCCTAACCCTAACCCTAACAAAAACCCAAACCCTAACCCTAACCCAATCCCTAACCCTAACCCTAACCTGAACCCTAACACTAAACCCTAAACCCTAACCCTAAACCTAACCCTAACCCAAAACCTAACACTAACCCTAACCCAAATCCTAACCCTAACCCTAAACCTAACCCTAACCCAAACCCAAACCCAAACCCTAACCCTAACCCTAACCTTAACACTAACCCAAACCCTATCCCAAACCCTAACCCTAGCCCTAAACCTAACCCTAACCGAAAACAAAATCGTAATCCTAACATTAAACCTAACACTAATACTAACCCTAACAGTAACCCTAACCCAAGTGCAATTGCTAACCCTAACCCTAAACCTAACCCTATCCCTATCGCCTAGCCCTAACCCTAACCCTATCCCTAACCCTAAACCTAACCCTAACCCAAGCCCAAACACTGACCTAACCCTAACCCTAACCCTAACCCAAACCGTAACCCTAACCATAACCCTAAGCGTAACACTAACACACACCGTAACCCTAACCCTAACCCTAAAGCTAAGCCTACCCTAAACCCTAACCGTAACAATAACCCTAACCTTAACCCTAAGCCTAACCCTAACCCTAACCCCTAACCCTAACTCTAATCTTAACCCGAACGCAAACCCAAACCCAAACGCTAACCATAACCTTAAACCTAACCCAAAACCTAACCCGATACCTGACTATAACCCAAACCCAAACCCCAACCCCAACCCTAACCCTAACCCTAACCCTAAACCTAACCCTAACCCAAAGCCTAATCCTAACACTAACCCTAACCCTAACAATAACCCTAACCCTAAGCCAAACCAAAACCTACTCCTATCCCTAAACCTAACCCTAATCAAAGCCGAAACACTAATCCTATCCCTAAACCTAACCGAAATCCAAACCCTAATCCTAACACTAAACCTAACCCTAATCCTAACCCTAACACTAACTCTAACCGAAGCCCAAATATTAACCCCAATCCTAACCCTAACCCTATCCCTATCGCCTAGCCCTAACCCTAACCCTAACCCTAAGCCAAACCGTAACCCTAACTCTAACCCTAACCCTAAACATAACCCTAAGCTATCCCTACTGCCTAGCCGTAACCCTAACCCTAAGCCTAAGCCAAAACCTAACCGTAACCCTAACCTTAACCCTAACCCAAACTCTAACACTAACCCTATTCCAAACCCTAACACTAACCCAAACCCTAACCTTAACCCTAACCCTAACCCTAACAAAAACCCAAACCCTAACCCTAACCCTAACACTAACCCCAACTCTAACCCTAACCCTAACCCTAACTCAAACCCAAACCCTAATACTAACCCGAAACCCAAACCCTAAACCTAACCCTAATCCTAATCCTAACCCTAAACATAACCATAAACCTAACCCAAACCCTAAAAATAACCCTAACCCGAACTGTGACCCTAACCCAAATCCTAACCCTAACCCTAACCCTAACCGTAACCCTAAACCTAAACCAAACCCTAGGCCTAACCCTAACCCTAACCCTAACACAAACCTAAACCCTAACCCTAACCCTAACCCTAAACCTATACCTAACCCTAAACCCAAAACCTAACCGTAACACTAACCCTAACCCTAAAGCTAATCCTAAACCTAAACCTAACCGAAACACAAACCCTAACGCTAAGCTTAACCCAAACCTTAAACGTAACCAAAACCCAAGCCCTAACCCTAACCCTAACCCTAACCCAAGCCCTAAAACTAACCCGAACACTAACCCTAACACAAACCTAAACCCTAACACAAACCCTACCCTAACCCTAACCCTAAACCAAACCTAAACACTAAACCTAACCCTAACCCTAACTCTAACCTAAACTCTATCCCTAACCCTAACACTAACCTACCCCAAACCAATCCGAACCCCTAACCCTAACCCTAACCCTAACCATAAAACAACCTCTAAGAGTAACCCTAAACCAAACCCTAACCACAAACCTAACCCTTACCCTATCCGTAACATTAACCCTAACACAAACCAAACCCTAACCCTAACCCTAACCCTAATCCTAAACCAAAACCTAAACCTAAATCTAACCCTAAATCTAACCCTCACCCTAACCCTAACCCTAAACCTAACCCTAACACCTAATCCTAACCCTAACCTTAACCCTAACCCAAACCCTAACCCAAACCCTAACCCTAACCCTAAACTTAACCCTAACTCAAACCCTAACCCAAACCCTAACCCTAACCCTAACCCTAAACCACCTCTAAACCTAACCCTAACCCTAACCATTACCCTAATCCTCACACTAACCGTAAACCAAACCAAACCCTAACCCTAACCCTAAACCTAACACTAACCATAACACAAATCCTAACCCTAACCCTAACCCAAACCTAAACCCTAACCCAAACCTTAACCCTAACCCTAACCCTAACCCTATCCCTATCGCCTAGCCCTAACCTTAACCCTAACCCTAAGCCAAACCCTAACCCTAACTCTAAACCTAACATTAAACCTAACCCTAACCCAAGCCCAAACACTAACCCTAAACCTAACCCTAACTCTAACCGAAACGCTAACCCTAACCCTAACCCTAACCCTAACCCTAACACAAACCCTAATCCTAACGCTAAACCCTAACCCTAACCCTAACCTTAACCCTAACCGAAACCCTTACCCAAACCCTAACCCTAACACTACACCTAAGCCAAAACTTAACTCTATACCTAACTCAAACCCAAAACCAAATCCTAAACCTAACCGTAACCCTAAACCTAAACCAAACCCAAACCCAAACCCTAACCCTAAGCCTAACGCAAAAACTAAACATAACCTAAATCCAAGCCCTAACCCTAACCCTAACCCTAACCCAAGCCCTAAAACTAACCCTAACCCTAACCCTAACCGTAACACTTATCCTAACCCTAACACTAACAATAAACCAAACCAAACCCTAACCCTAACCCTAAAGCTAACCCTAAACCTACTCCAAACCCTAACACTTACCCTAATACTAACCCTAAGCCTAACCCTAACCCAAACCCACACACTAAACCTAAAACGAATCCTAAACCTAACCCTAAACGAAACCTTAACCCTAACCCTAACCCTAACCCTTACCCAAGCCCTAACCCTAACACTTACCCTAACCCTAAATGCTAACCCTAAACCTAAACCTAAATATAACCCTAAATCTAAACCTAACCC
>CM069528.1:5105000-5117500 GCA_035773235.1 Eospalax fontanierii
CTGACCCAAATCTAAACGCTAACCCAAACCCTACCCCTACCCCTAACCCTAACCCTAAATCAACCCTAAACCCTGACCCTAACCCGAACCCGAACCCTAACCCTAAGCCTAACCCCTAACCCTAACCCTAATCTTAACCCTAACCCAAACCCTAACCTTAAACCTAACGCTAACCCTAACCCGAACGCTAACACTAAACCCTAAACCCTATCACTAAACCTAACCCTAACCCAAAACCTAACACTAACCCTAACCCAAATCCTAACCCTAACACTAAACCTAACCCTAACCCAAACCCAAACCCAAACCCAAACACTAACCCTAAACCTAACCCTAACCCAAACCCTAACCCTAACCCTAACCCTAACCCTGACCCTAACCCAAATCCTAACCCTAACTCTAACCCTAACCCTTAACCTAACCCTAAAGGGTAACCCTAACCATCACCCTAACCGTAACCCTAACACAAAGCCTAACTCTAACCCTAACCCTAAACCTAAGCCTACCCTAAACGCTAACCATAACACTAACCCTAACCCTAAACTTAAACATAACCCAAACCCTAACCCGATACCTTACTCTAACCCAAACCCTAACCCTAACCCTAACCCTAACCCTAACCCTAACCCTAAATCTAAACCTAACCCAAACACAAAACCTAACCCTAAGCCTAACCCAAAGCTTAAACCTAACCTAAACGCAAGCCCTAACCCTAATCCTAACCCTAACCCAAGCCCTAAAACTAACCCTAACCCTAAGCCTAACCCTAAGCCAAACCTAAACCCTAACCCTAACCCGAACCCTAACCCTAACCCTAAGCCTAACCCTAACCCTAACCTAAACCCAAGCCCTAACCCTAACCCTAACCCTAACCCAAGCCCTAAAACTAACCCTTAACCCTAACCGTAACTCAAACCTAAACCCTAACCCAAACCCTATCCTAACCCGAACGCTAAACCAAACCTAAACCCTAACCCTAACCCTAACCCTAACCCTAACCTAAACTCTATCCCTAACCCTAACACTAATCCTACCCCAAACCAATTCGAACCCCTAACCCTAACCGTAAACCAACCTCTAACAGTAACCCTAAACCAAACCCTAACCCCAAACCTAACGTTTACCCTATCCGTAACATTAACCCTAACCCAAATCAAACCCTAACCCTAACCGTAGCCCTAATCCTAAACCACAACCTAAACCTAAATATAATCCTAAATCTAAACCTAACCCTAACCCTAACCCTAATCCTAACCCTAAACCAAACCCTAACACCTAACCCTAACCCTAACCATAACCCTAACCCTAACCCTAACACTAAACCTAACACAAACCCTAACCCTATACCTTACTCTAACCCAAACCCAAACCCTAACCCTATCACTAAGCCTAACCCTAACCCTAACCCAAAACCTAAACCTAAACCTAATCCTAATCCTAAACCTAACCCTAACCATAACCCTAACATTAACCCTAACCCCAACCCTAACCCTAAACCTAACCTTAAACCAAACCACAACTATAAACTTAACTCTAACCCAAACCTAAACCTTAACCCTAACCTTAATCCTTCCCCTAACCCTAACCCTAAACCACATGTACCCCTAACCCTAACCCTAAACCACATCTAACACTAACCCTAACACTAACCCTTCCCCTAACCCTCACACTAACCGTAAACCAAACCAA
The DNA here is from genome assembly GCA_035773235.1 of Eospalax fontanierii. Classification (NCBI taxonomy): domain Eukaryota; kingdom Metazoa; phylum Chordata; class Mammalia; order Rodentia; family Spalacidae; genus Eospalax; species Eospalax fontanierii. The sequence goes on from CM069528.1 coordinate 5,106,690, forward strand.
ACCCTAACCCTAACCCTAAACCTAATACTAACCCTAACCCAAACCCTAAACCTAATACTAACCCTAACCCTAAGCCTAACCCTAACCCTAACCCTAACCCTATCCCTATCGCCTAGTCCTAACCCTAACCCTAACCCTAAGACAAACCCTAACCCTAACTCTAACCCTAACACTAAACCTAACCCTAACCCAAGCCCAAACACTAACCTTAACCTAACCCTAACTCTATCCCAAACGCTAACCCTAACCCTAACCCTAACCCTAAACCTAACCCTAACACAAAACCTAACCCTAAACCTAAACCCTAACAATAACCCTAACCTTAACCCTAACTGAAACCCTAACCCTAACCCTAACACTAACCCTAACCCTAACCCTAAACCTAAACGAAACCCTAGCCCTAACCCTAACCCTAACCCAAACCTAAACCCCAACCCTAACCCTAACCCTAAACCTAACACAAACCCTAATCCTAACACTAACCCTAACCATAAACCTAACCCTAACACAAACCCTAACCCTAACACTTACCCTAACCCTAACCCTATCCCAAACCCTAACACTAACACAAACCCTAACCCTAACCGTAACCCTAACTGAAACCCAAACCCTAATCCTAACACTAAACCTAACCCTAATACTAACCCTAAAACTAATCCTAACCCATGCCCAAACCCTAACCCTAACCCTAACCCAAACCCTATTCCTATCGCCTAGCCCTAACCCTAACCCTAACCCTAACCCTAACCCTAAGCCAAACCCTAACCCTAACTCTAACCCTAACCCTAAATCTAACACTAACCCAAGCCCAAACACTAACCCTAAACCTAAACCTAACCCTAACCCAAACCTTAACCCTAACTATAACCCTAACCGTAACCCTAACACACACCCTAACCCTAACCCTAACCCTAAACATAACCCTACCCTAAACCCTATACGTAACACTAACCCTAACCGTAACCCAAACCCTAACGCAAACCCTAAGCCTAACCCTAACCCTAACCCCTAACCCAAACCCTAACCCAAACCCTAACCCTAACTTTAAACCTAACCCAAAACCTAACCTGATACCTTACTCTAACCCAAACCCAAACCCTAACCCTAACACTAACCCTAACCCTAACGCTAACCCTAAACCTAAACCTAACCGAAACACAAACCCTAACGCTAAGCCTAACCCAAACCTTAAACGGATCCTAAACCCAAGCCCTAACCCTAACCCTAACCCTAACCCAAAACGTAACCCTAACTATAACCCTAACCGTAACCCTAACACACACCCTAACCCTAACCCTAACCCTAAACATAACCCTACCCTAAACCCTATACGTAACACTAACCCTAACCGTAACCCAAACCCTAACGCAAACCCTAACCCTAACCCTAACCCTAACCCCTAACCCTAACCCTAACCCTAACCTTAACCCTAACCCAAACCCCAACCCAAACCCTAACCCTAACTTTAAACCTAACCCAAAACCTAACCTGATACCTTACTCTAACCCAAACCCAAACCCTAACCCTAACACTAACCCTAACCCTAACGCTAACCCTAAACCTAAACCTAAACGAAACACAAGCCCTAACGCTAAGCCTAACCCAAACCTTAAACCTAACATAAATCCAAGCCCTAACCCTAACCCTAACCCTAAACCAAGCCCTAAAACTAACCCTAACTGTAACCCTAACACAAACCTAAACCCTAACCCAAACCCTACCCTAACCCTAACCCTAACAAAAACCTAAACACTAACCCTAACCCTAAACCTAACCAAAACCTAAAATCTATCCCTAACCCTAACACTAACCCTCCCCCAAACCAAACCGAACCCCTAACCCAAACCCTAACCCTAACCCTAAACCAACCTCTAAGAGTAAGCCTAAACCAAACCATAACCCGAAAGCTAAGCCTTACCCTATCCGTAACATTAACCCTAACCCAAACCAAACCCTAACCATAGCCCTAACCCTAATCCAAACCCAAAACCTAAACCTAAATCTAATCCTAAAACTTACCCTAACCCTAACCCTAACCCTAACACAAACCCTAACCCTAACCCTAACCTTAACCCTAACCCAAACCCTAACCCAAACCCTAAACCTAACACTAAATGTAACCCAAACCCTAACCCTATACCTTACTCTAACCCAAACCCAAACCCTAACCCTAACCCTAAACCTAAACCTAAACCTAACCCAAACCCAAACCCAAACCCTAAAGCTAAGAATAACCCAAACCCTAAACCTAACCTAAACCCAATCCCTAGCCCTAACCCTAACCCTAACCCAAGCCATAAAACTAACCCTAAACCTAACCCTAGCCCTTACCCTAACCCTAACACTAACCCTAAACCAAACCTAACACTAACCCTAAGCCTAAAACTAACCCTAACCCTAATCCAAACCCTAACCCTAACACTTACCCTAACCCTAACACTAAGCTTAACCCTAAACCAAACCCACACACTAACCCTAACCCTAACACTAACCCCAACCCTAACCCTAACCCTAACCCTAACCCTAACTCAAACCAAACCCTAACACTAACCATAACCTAAACCCTAACCCTAACCATAATCCTAACCCTAACCCTAACCCTAACCCTGACCCTAACCCAAACCCTAACCCTAACCGTAACCCTAACCCTAAAACAAACCCTAACCGCAACCCTAACCCTAACACAAACCCAAACCCTAACCCTAACACTAAACCTAAACCTAACACAAACTCTAATCCTAACACTAACCCTAACCTAACCCTAACCCTAACACAAACCCTAAAAGTAACCCTTACACTAACCCTAACCGTATCCCAAACCCTAACATTAACCCAAACCCTAACCCTAACCCTAACCCTAACCGAAACCCAAACCCTAATTCTTACACTAAACCTAACCCTAATACTAACCTTAACACTAAACCTATCCCAAAACCTAAACGTAACCCTATCCCTAACCCTAACCCTATCACTATCGCCTAGCCCGAACCCTAACCCTAACCCTAACCCTAATCCAAACCCTAAACCTAACTCTAACCCTAACCCTAAACCTAACCCTAACCCAAGCCCAAACAATAACCCTAAACCTAAACCTAACCCTAAACCAACTCGTAACCCTAACCATAACCCTAACCGTAACCCTAACACAAACCCTAACCCTAACCCTAACCCTAAATCTAATCCTACCCTAAACCCTAACCGTAACACTAACCCTAACCTTAACCCAAACCCTAACCCAAACCATAACCCTAACCCTAAAACTAACCCTAACCCCTAACCATAACCCTAACCTTAACCCTAAACCAAACCCTAACCCAAACCTTAACCCTAACCTTAAACATAACCCAAACCCTAACCCGATACCTTACTCTAACCCAAACCCAAACCCTAACCCTAACACTAACGCTAACCCTAACCCTAAATCTAAACATAAGCCTAACCAAAACAAAAACCTAATCCTAAGCCTAACCCAAATTTTAAACCTAACCTAAACCCAAGCCCTGACCCTAACCCTAACCGTAACCCAAGCCCTAAAACTAACCCTAACCCTAACCCTAACCCTAACCCAAACCTAAACCCTAACCCCTAACCCTAACCCTAATCTTAACCCTAAACCATACCCTAACCTTAAACCTAACGCTAACCCTAACGCGAACGCTAACACTAAACCCTAAACCCTAAACCTAAACCTAACCCTAACCCAAAACCTAACCCTAACCCTAACCCAAATCCTAACCCTAACCCTAAACCTAACCCTACCCAAACCCAAACCCAAACCCTAAACCTAACCCTAACCTTAACCCTAACCCAAAACCTAAGCCAAATCCTAACCCTAACCCTAACCCTAACCGAAACCCAAACCCTAATCCTAACACTAAATCTAACCCTAATACTAACCCTAACACTAACCCGAAACCAAGTGCAAACCCTAACGCTAACCCTAACCCTAACCCAATCCCTACTGCCTAGCCCTAACCCTAACCCTAAGCCTAAGCCAAACCCTAACCCTAACTCTAAACCTAACCCTAAACCTAACCCTAACCCAAGCCCAAACACTAACCCTAAACCCAACCCTAACCCTAACCCAAACCACAACACTAACCATAACCCTAACTTTAACCCTAAAACAAACCCTAACCCTAACCCTAACTCTAAACCTAACCCTACCCTAAACCCTAACCGTAACACTAACCCTAAACCCAATCCCTAACCCTAACCCTAACCCTAACCCAAGCCTTAAAACTAACCCTAACCCGAAATCTAACCCTAACCCTAACCCTTATCATAACCCTAACACTAACCCTAAACCAAAACAAATACTAACCATAAGCCTAAACCTAACCCTAACCCTAATCCAAACCCTAACCCTAACACTTACCCTAACCCTAACCCTAAGCCTAACCTTAACCCAAACCCACACCTTAACCCTAACCCTAACACTAACCCCAACCCTAACCCTAACCCTAACCCTAACCCTAACCCTAACTCAAACCCAAACCCTAACACTAACCCTAATCCAAACCCTAACCCTAACCCTAATCCTAACCCTAACCCTAACCATAACGATAACCCTAACCCAAAACCTAACCCTAACTCGAACCCTAACCCTGACCCTAACCCAAATCCGAACCCTACCCCTAACCCTAACCCTAACCCTAAACCAAACCCTAACCCTAACCCAACCCTAACCCAAACCCAAACACTAAACCTAACCCTAACCCTAAACCTAACACAAACCCTAATCCTAACACTAACCCTAACACTAACCCTAACCCTAAAACTAACCCTTACACTAACCCTCACCATATCCCAAACCCTAACACTAACCCAAACCCTAACTCTAACCCTAACCCTAACCGAAACCCAAACCCTAATCCTAACACTAAACCTAACCCTAATACTAACCCTAACCCTAACCCTAACCCAAACCCTAACCGTAACCCTAACCCTAACCTATCACTATCGCCTAGCACTAATCCTAACCCTAAACCTAAACCTAACCCTAAGCCAAACCCTAACCCTAACTCTAACCCTAACCCGAAACCTAACCCTAACCCTAACCCTAAGCCAAACACTAACCCTAACTCTAACCATAACCCTAAACCTAACCCTAATCCAAGCCAAAACACTAACCCTAAACCTAACCCTAACCATAACCCAAACCGTAACCCTAACCATAACCCTAACTGTAACTCTAACACAAACCGTAACCCTAACCCTAACCCTAACCCAAACCCTAACCGTAACACTAACCCTAAACCTAACGCTAACCCAAATCCTAAACCTAACCCTAACCCTAACCCTAACCCTAAACCTAAACCTAAACCAAACCCTAGCCCTAACCCTAACCCTAACCCAAACCTAAACCTTAACCCTAACCCTAACCCTAACCCTAAACCTAAACCAAACACTAGCCCTAACCCAAACCCTAACCCAAACGCTAACCCTAACACTAACCCTAACCCGAACCCGAACCCTAACCGTAAACACTAAACCCTAACACTAACCCTAACCCTAACCCAAACCCTAACACTAACCCTAACCCAAATCCTAACTCTAACCCTAAACCAAACCCAAACCCAAACTTCAACCTTCACCCTAACCCAAACTCTAACACTAACCCTATTCCAAACCCTAACACTAACCCAAACCCTAACCTTAACCCTAACCCTAACCCTAACAAAAACCCAAACCCTAACCCTAACCCAATCCCTAACCCTAACCCTAACCTGAACCCTAACACTAAACCCTAAACCCTAACCCTAAACCTAACCCTAACCCAAAACTTAACACTAACCCTAACCCAAATCCTAACACTAACCCTAAACCTAACCCTAACCCAAACCCAAACCCAAACCCTAACCCTAACCCTAACCTTAACACTAACCCAAACCCTATCCCAAACCCTAACCCTAACCCTAAACCTAACCCTAACCGAAAACCAAATCCTAATCCTAACATTAAACCTAACCCTAATACTAACCCTAACAGTAACCCTAACCCAAGTGCAATTGCTAACCCTAACCCTAAACCTAACCCTATCCCTATCGCCTAGCCCTAACCCTAACCCTATCCCTAACCCTAAACCTAACCCTAACCCAAGCCCAAACACTGACCTAACCCTAACCCTAACCCTAACCCAAACCGTAACCCTAACCATAACCCTAAGCGTAACACTAACACACACCGTAACCCTAACCCTAACCCTAAAGCTAAGCCTACCCTAAACCCTAACCGTAACAATAACCCTAACCTTAACCCTAAGCCTAAGCCTAACCCTAACCCCTAACCCTAACTCTAATCTTAACCCGAACGCAAACCCTAACCCAAACGCTAACCATAACCTTAAACCTAACCCAAAACCTAACCCGATACCTGACTATAACCCAAACCCAAACCCCAACCCCAACCCTAACCCTAACCCTAACCCTAAACCTAACCCTAACCCAAAGCCTAATCCTAACACTAACCCTAACCCTAACAATAACCCTAACCCTAAGCCAAACCAAAACCTACTCCTATCCCTAAACCTAACCCTAACCAAAGCCGAAACACTAATCCTAACCCTAAACCTAACCGAAATCCAAACCCTAATCCTAACACTAAACCTAACCCTAATCCGAACCCTAACACTAACTCTAACCGAAGCCCAAATATTAACCCCAATCCTAACCCTAACCCTATCCCTATCGCCTAGCCCTAACCCTAACCCTAACCCTAAGCCAAACCGTAACCCTAACTCTAACCCTAACCCTAAACCTAACCCTAACCCAATCCCTACTGCCTAGCCCTAACCCTAACCCTAAGCCTAAGCCAAAACCTAACCCTAACCCTAACCTTAACCCTAACCCAAACTCTAACACTAACCCTATTCCAAACCCTAACACTAACCCCAACCCTAACCTTAACCCTTACCCTAACCCTAACAAAAACCCAAACCCTAACCCTAACCCTAACACTAACCCCAACTCTAACCCTAACCCTAACCGTAACTCAAACCCAAACCCTAATACTAACCCTAACCCAAACCCTAAACCTAACCCTAATCCTAATCCTAACCCTAAACATAACCATAAACCTAACCCAAACCCTAAAAATAACCCTAACCCGAACTGTGACCCTAACCCAAATCCTAACCCTAACCCTAACCCTAACCGAACCCTAAACCTAAACCAAACCCTAGGCCTAACCCTAACCCTAACCCTAACACAAACCTAAACCCTAACCCTAACCCTAACCCTAAACCTATACCTAACCCTAAACCCAAAACCTAACCGTAACACTAACACTAACCCTAAAGCTAATCCTAAACCTAAACCTAACCGAAACACAAACCCTAACGCTAAGCTTAACCCAAACCTTAAACGTAACCGAAACCCAAGCCCTAACCCTAACCCTAACCCTAACCCAAGCCCTAAAACTAACCCGAACCCTAACCCTAACACAAACCTAAACCCTAACACAAACCCTACCCTAACCCTAACCCTAAACCAAACCTAAACACTAAACCTAACCCTAACCCTAACTCTAACCTAAACTCTATCCCTAACCCTAACACTAACCTACCGCAAACCAATCCGAACCCCTAACCCTAACCCTAACCCTAACCATAAAACAACCTCTAAGAGTAACCCTAAACCAAACCCTAACCACAAACCTAACCCTTACCCTATCCGTAACATTAACCCTAACCCAAACCAAACCCTAACCCTAACCCTAACCCTAATCCTAAACCAAAACCTAAACCTAAATCTAACCCTAAATCTAACCCTCACCCTAACCCTAACCCTAACCCTAACCCTAACACCTAATCCTAACCCTAACCTTAACCCTAACCCAAACCCTAACCCAAACCCTAACCCTAACCCTAAACTTAACTCTAACTCAAACCCTAACCCAAACCCTAACCCTAACCCTAACCCTAAACCACCTCTAAACCTAACCCTAACCCTAACCCTTCCCCTAATCCTCACACTAACCGTAAACCAAACCAAACCCTAACCCTAACCCTAAACCTAACACTAACCCTAACCCAAATCCTAACCCTAACCCTAACCCAAACCTAAACCCTAACCCAAACCTTAACCCTAACCCTAACCCTAACCCTATCCTTATGCCTAGCCCTAACCTTAACCCTAACCCTAAGCCCAACACTAAACCTAACTCTAACCCTAACATTAAACCTAACCCTAACCCAAGCCCAAACACTAACCCTAAACCTAACCCTAACTCTAACCGAAACGCTAACCCTAACACTAACCCTAACCCTAACCCTAACACAAACCCTAACCCTAACGCTAAAACCTAACCCTAACCCTAACCTTAACCCTAACCGAAACCCTTACCCAAACCCTAACCCTAACACTACACCTAAGCCAAAACTTAACTCTATACCTAACTCAAACCCAAAACCAAATCCTAAACCTAACCGTAACCCTAAACCTAAACCAAAGCCAAACCCAAACCCTAACCCTAAGCCTAACGCAAAAACTAAACATAACCTAAATCCAAGACCTAACCCTAACCCTAACCCTAACCCAAGCCCTAAAACTAACCCTAACCCTAACCCTAACCGTAACACTTATCCTAACCCTAACACTAACCCTAAACCAAACCAAACCCTAACCCTAAGCCTAAAGCTAAACCTAAACCTAATCCAAACCCTAACCCTAACACTACCGTAATACTAACCCTAAGCCTAACCCTAACCCAAACCCACACCCTAAACCTAAAACGAATCCTAAACCTAACCCTAAACGAAACCTTAACCCTAACCCTAACCCTAACCCTTACCCAAGCCCTAACCCTAACACTTACCCTAACCCTAAATGCTAACCCTAAACCTAAACCTAAATATAACCCTAAATCTAAACCTAACCCTAACCCTAACCCTAACCCTAACTCAAACCATAACACCTAACCCTAAACCTAACCTTAACCCTAACCCAAACCCTAACCCAAACCCTAACCCTAACACTAAACCTAACACAAACCCTAACCCTATAGCTTACTCTAACCCAAACCCAAACCCTAACCCTAATCCTAACCCTAACCCTAACCATAACCATAACCCTAACCCAAAACCTAAACCTAACTCTAACCCTAACCCTGACCCTAACCAGAAAACTAACCCGAACCCTAACACTAACACCAACCCTAACCCTAACCCTAACCCTAACCCTAACTCAAACCCAAACCGTAACACTAAACCTAACCCAAACCCTAACCCTAACCCTAACAATAATCCTAACCCTAACCATAACCATAACCCTAACCCAAACCCTAACCCTAACCCTAACCCTAACCCTAACCCTGACCCTAACCCAAATCCTAACCCTAACCCTAACCCTACCCCTAAACCTAACCCTAAACGGTAACCCTAACCATCACCCTAACCGTAACCCTAACACAAACCCTAACCCTAACCCTAACCCTAAACCTAAACCTACCCTAAATGCTAACCACAACACTAACCCTAACCCTAACAAAAACCCTAACATTAACCCTCACCCCTAACCCTAACCCTAACCCTAACCCAAGCCCTAAAACTAACCCGAACCCTAACCCTAACACAAACCTAAACCCTAACACAAACCCTACCCTAACCCTAACCCTAAACCAAACCTAAACACTAAACCTAACCCTAACCCTAACTCTAACCTAAACTCTATCCCTAACCCTAACACTAACCTACCCCAAACCAATCCGAACCCCTAACCCTAACCCTAACCCTAACCATAAAACAACCTCTAAGAGTAACCCTAAACCAAACCCTAACCACAAACCTAACCCTTACCCTATCCGTAACATTAACCCTAACACAAACCAAACCCTAACCCTAACCCTAACCCTAATCCTAAACCAAAACCTAAACCTAAATCTAACCCTAAATCTAACCCTCACCCTAACCCTAACCCTAAACCTAACCCTAACACCTAATCCTAACCCTAACCTTAACCCTAACCCAAACCCTAACCCAAACCCTAACCCTAACCCTAAACTTAACCCTAACTCAAACCCTAACCCAAACCCTAACCCTAACCCTAACCCTAAACCACCTCTAAACCTAACCCTAACCCTAACCCTTACCCTAATCCTCACACTAACCGTAAACCAAACCAAACCCTAACCCTAACCCTAAACCTAACACTAACCCTAACACAAATCCTAACCCTAACCCTAACCCAAACCTAAACCCTAACCCAAACCTTAACCCTAACCCTAACCCTAACCCTATCCCTATCGCCTAGCCCTAACCTTAACCCTAACCCTAAGCCAAACCCTAACCATAACTCTAAACCTAACATTAAACCTAACCCTAACCCAAGCCCAAACACTAACCCTAAACCTAACCCTAACTCTAACCGAAACGCTAACCCTAACCCTAACCCTAACCCTAACCCTAACACAAACCCTAATCCTAACGCTAAACCCTAACCCTAACCCTAACCTTAACCCTAACCGAAACCCTTACCCAAACCCTAACCCTAACACTACACCTAAGCCAAAACTTAACTCTATACCTAACTCAAACCCAAAACCAAATCCTAAACCTAACCGTAACCCTAAACCTAAACCAAACCCAAACCCAAACCCTAACCCTAAGCCTAACGCAAAAACTAAACATAACCTTTATCCAAGCCCTAACCCTAACCCTAACCCGAACCCAATCCCAAAAACTAAACCTAACCCCAACCCCAACCGTAACACTTATCCTAACCCTAACACTAACAATAAACCAAACCAAACCCTAACCCTAAGCCTAAAGCTAAACCTAAACCTAATCCAAACCCTAACACTTACCCTAATAC
>CM069528.1:5122500-5140000 GCA_035773235.1 Eospalax fontanierii
ACCCAAACCCTAACCCGATACCTTACTCTAACCCAAACCCAAACCCTAACCCTAACACTAAATCTAAACCTAAACCTAACCAAAACACAAAACCTAACCCTAAGCCTAACCCAAACCTTAAACCTAACCTAAACCCAAGCCCTAACCCTAACCCTAACCCTAACCCAAGCCCTAAAACTAACCCTAACCCTAACCCTAACCCTAACCCTAACCCAAATCTAAACGCTAACCCAAACCCTAACCCTAACCCTAACCCTAACCCTAAATCAAACCTAAACCCTCACCCTAACCCGAACCCGAACCCTAACCCTAAGCCTAACCCCTAACCCTAACCCTAATCTTAACCCTAACCCAAACCCTAACCTTAAACCTAACGCTAACCCTAACCCGAACGCTAACACTAAACCCTAAACCCTATCACTAAACCTAACCCTAACCCAAAACCTAACACTAACCCTAACCCAAATCCTAACCCTAACACTAAACCTAACCCTAACCCAAACCCAAACCCAAACCCAAACACTAACCCTAAACCTAACCCTAACCCAAACCCTAACCCTAACCCTAACCCTAACCCTGACCCTAACCCAAATCCTAACCCTAACTCTAACCCTAACCCTTAACCTAACCCTAAAGGGTAACCCTAACCATCACCCTAACCGTAACCCTAACACAAAGCCTAACTCTAACCCTAACCCTAAACCTAAGCCTACCCTAAACGCTAACCATAACACTAACCCTAACCCTAAACTTAAACATAACCCAAACCCTAACCCGATACCTTACTCTAACCCAAACCCTAACCCTAACCCTAACCCTAACCCTAACCCTAACCCTAAATCTAAACCTAACCCAAACACAAAACCTAACCCTAAGCCTAACCCAAAGCTTAAACCTAACCTAAACGCAAGCCCTAACCCTAATCCTAACCCTAACCCAAGCCCTAAAACTAACCCTAACCCTAAGCCTAACCCTAAGCCAAACCTAAACCCTAACCCTAACCCGAACCCTAACCCTAACCCTAAGCCTAACCCTAACCCTAACCTAAACCCAAGCCCTAACCCTAACCCTAACCCTAACCCAAGCCCTAAAACTAACCCTTAACCCTAACCGTAACCCAAACCTAAACCCTAACCCAAACCCTATCCTAACCCGAACGCTAAACCAAACCTAAACCCTAACCCTAACCCTAACCCTAACCCTAACCTAAACTCTATCCCTAACCCTAACACTAACCCTACCCCAAACCAATTCGAACCCCTAACCCTAACCGTAAACCAACCTCTAACAGTAACCCTAAACCAAACCCTAACCCCAAACCTAACGTTTACCCTATCCGTAACATTAACCCTAACCCAAATCAAACCCTAACCCTAACCGTAGCCCTAATCCTAAACCACAACCTAAACCTAAATATAATCCTAAATCTAAACCTAACCCTAACCCTAACCCTAATCCTAACCCTAAACCAAACCCTAACACCTAACCCTAACCCTAACCATAACCCTAACCCTAACCCTAACACTAAACCTAACACAAACCCTAACCCTATACCTTACTCTAACCCAAACCCAAACCCTAACCCTATCACTAAGCCTAACCCTAACCCTAACCCAAAACCTAAACCTAAACCTAATCCTAATCCTAAACCTTACCCTAACCATAACCCTAACATTAACCCTACCCGCAACCCTAACCCTAAACCTAACCTTAAACCAAACCACAACTATAAACTTAACTCTAACCCAAACCTAAACCTTAACCCTAACCTTAATCCTTCCCCTAACCCTAACCCTAAACCACATGTACCCCTAACCCTAACCCTAAACCACATCTAACACTAACCCTAACACTAACCCTTCCCCTAACCCTCACACTAACCGTAAACCAAACCAAACCCTAACCCTAACCCTAAACCTAATACTAACCCTAACCCAAACCCTAAACCTAATACTAACCCTAACCCTAAGCCTAACCCTAACCCTAACCCTAACCCTATCCCTATCGCCTAGTCCTAACCCTAACCCTAACCCTAAGACAAACCCTAACCCTAACTCTAACCCTAACACTAAACCTAACCCTAACCCAAGCCCAAACACTAACCTTAACCTAACCCTAACTCTATCCCAAACGCTAACCCTAACCCTAACCCTAACCCTAAACCTAACCCTAACACAAAACCTAACCCTAAACCTAAACCCTAACAATAACCCTAACCTTAACCCTAACCGAAACCCTAACCCTAACCCTAACACTAACCCTAACCCTAACCCTAAACCTAAACGAAACCCTAGCCCTAACCCTAACCCTAACCCAAACCTAAACCCCAACCCTAACCCTAACCCTAAACCTAACACAAACCCTAATCCTAACACTAACCCTAACCATAACCCTAACCCTAACACAAACCCTAACCCTAACACTTACCCTAACCCTAACCCTATCCCAAACCCTAACACTAACACAAACCCTAACCCTAACCGTAACCCTAACTGAAACCCAAACCCTAATCCTAACACTAAACCTAACCCTAATACTAACCCTAAAACTAATCCTAACCCATGCCCAAACCCTAACCCTAACCCTAACCCAAACCCTATTCCTATCGCCTAGCCCTAACCCTAACCCTAACCCTAACCCTAACCCTAAGCCAAACCCTAACCCTAACTCTAACCCTAACCCTAAATCTAACACTAACCCAAGCCCAAACACTAACCCTAAACCTAAACCTAACCCTAACCCAAACCTTAACCCTAACTATAACCCTAACCGTAACCCTAACACACACCCTAACCCTAACCCTAACCCTAAACATAACCCTACCCTAAACCCTATACGTAACACTAACCCTAACCGTAACCCAAACCCTAACGCAAACCCTAACCCTAACCCTAACCCTAACCCCTAACCCAAACCCTAACCCAAACCCTAACCCTAACTTTAAACCTAACCCAAAACCTAACCTGATACCTTACTCTAACCCAAACCCAAACCCTAACCCTAACACTAACCCTAACCCTAACGCTAACCCTAAACCTAAACCTAACCGAAACACAAACCCTAACGCTAAGCCTAACCCAAACCTTAAACGTATCCTAAACCCAAGCCCTAACCCTAACCCTAACCCTAACCCAAAACGTAACCCTAACTATAACCCTAACCGTAACCCTAACACACACCCTAACCCTAACCCTAACCCTAAACATAACCCTACCCTAAACCCTATACGTAACACTAACCCTAACCGTAACCCAAACCCTAACGCAAACCCTAACCCTAACCCTAACCCTAACCCCTAACCCTAACCCTAACCCTAACCTTAACCCTAACCCAAACCCTAACCCAAACCCTAACCCTAACTTTAAACCTAACCCAAAACCTAACCTGATACCTTACTCTAACCCAAACCCAAACCCTAACCCTAACACTAACCCTAACCCTAACGCTAACCCTAAACCTAAACCTAAACGAAACACAAGCCCTAACGCTAAGCCTAACCCAAACCTTAAACCTAACATAAATCCAAGCCCTAACCCTAACCCTAACCCTAAACCAAGCCCTAAAACTAACCCTAACTGTAACCCTAACACAAACCTAAACCCTAACCCAAACCCTACCCTAACCCTAACCCTAACAAAAACCTAAACACTAACCCTAACCCTAAACCTAACCAAAACCTAAAATCTATCCCTAACCCTAACACTAACCCTCCCCCAAACCAAACCGAACCCCTAACCCAATCCCTCACCCTCACCCTAACCCACCCTCAAAGAGTAAGCCTAAACCAAAGCATAACCCGAAAGCTAAGCCTTACCCTATCCGTAACATTAACCCTAACCCAAACCAAACCCTAACCATAGCCCTAACCCTAATCCAAACCCAAAACCTAAACCTAAATCTAACCCTAAATCTAACCCTAACCCTAACCCTAACCCTAACACAAACCCTAACCCTAACCCTAACCTTAACCCTAACCCAAACCCTAACCCAAACCCTAAACCTAACACTAAATGTAACCCAAACCCTAACCCTATACCTTACTCTAACCCAAACCCAAACCCTAACCCTAACCCTAAACCTAAACCTAAACCTAACCCAAACCCAAACCCAAACCCTAAAGCTAAGAATAACCCAAACCCTAAACCTAACCTAAACCCAATCCCTAGCCCTAACCCTAACCCTAACCCAAGCCATAAAACTAACCCTAAACCTAACCCTAGCCCTTACCCTAACCCTAACACTAACCCTAAACCAAACCTAACACTAACCCTAAGCCTAAAACTAACCCTAACCCTAATCCAAACCCTAACCCTAACACTTACCCTAACCCTAACACTAAGCTTAACCCTAAACCAAACCCACACACTAACCCTAACCCTAACACTAACCCCAACCCTAACCCTAACCCTAACCCTAACCCTAACTCAAACCAAACCCTAACACTAACCATAACCTAAACCCTAACCCTAACCATAATCCTAACCCTAACCCTAACCCTAACCCTGACCCTAACCCAAACCCTAACCCTAACCGTAACCCTAACCCTAAAACAAACCCTAACCGCAACCCTAACCCTAACACAAACCCAAACCCTAACCCTAACACTAAACCTAAACCTAACACAAACTCTAATCCTAACACTAACCCTAACCTAACCCTAACCCTAACACAAACCCTAAAAGTAACCCTTACACTAACCCTAACCGTATCCCAAACCCTAACATTAACCCAAACCCTAACCCTAACCCTAACCCTAACCGAAACCCAAACCCTAATTCTTACACTAAACCTAACCCTAATACTAACCTTAACACTAAACCTATCCCAAAACCTAAACGTAACCCTAACCCTAACCCTAACCCTATCACTATCGCCTAGCCCGAACCCTAACCCTAACCCTAACCCTAATCCAAACCCTAAACCTAACTCTAACCCTAACCCTAAACCTAACCCTAACCCAAGCCCAAACAATAACCCTAAACCTAAACCTAACCCTAAACCAACTCGTAACCCTAACCATAACCCTAACCGTAACCCTAACACAAACCCTAACCCTAACCCTAACCCTAAATCTAATCCTACCCTAAACCCTAACCGTAACACTAACCCTAACCTTAACCCAAACCCTAACCCAAACCATAACCCTAACCCTAAAACTAACCCTAACCCCTAACCATAACCCTAACCTTAACCCTAAACCAAACCCTAACCCAAACCTTAACCCTAACCTTAAACATAACCCAAACCCTAACCCGATACCTTACTCTAACCCAAACCCAAACCCTAACCCTAACACTAACCCTAACCCTAACCCTAAATCTAAACATAAGCCTAACCAAAACAAAAACCTAATCCTAAGCCTAACCCAAATTTTAAACCTAACCTAAACCCAAGCCCTGACCCTAACCCTAACCGTAACCCAAGCCCTAAAACTAACCCTAACCCTAACCCTAACCCTAACCCAAACCTAAACCCTAACCCCTAACCCTAACCCTAATCTTAACCCTAAACCATACCCTAACCTTAAACCTAACGCTAACCCTAACGCGAACGCTAACACTAAACCCTAAACCCTAAACCTAAACCTAACCCTAACCCAAAACCTAACCCTAACCCTAACCCAAATCCTAACCCTAACCCTAAACCTAACCCTACCCAAACCCAAACCCAAACCCTAAACCTAACCCTAACCTTAACCCTAACCCAAAACCTAAGCCAAATCCTAACCCTAACCCTAACCCTAACCGAAACCCAAACCCTAATCCTAACACTAAATCTAACCCTAATACTAACCCTAACACTAACCCGAAACCAAGTGCAAACCCTAACGCTAACCCTAACCCTAACCCAATCCCTACTGCCTAGCCCTAACCCTAACCCTAAGCCTAAGCCAAACCCTAACCCTAACTCTAAACCTAACCCTAAACCTAACCCTAACCCAAGCCCAAACACTAACCCTAAACCCAACCCTAACCCTAACCCAAACCACAACACTAACCATAACCCTAACTTTAACCCTAAAACAAACCCTAACCCTAACCCTAACTCTAAACCTAACCCTACCCTAAACCCTAACCGTAACACTAACCCTAAACCCAATCCCTAACCCTAACCCTAACCCTAACCCAAGCCTTAAAACTAACCCTAACCCGAAATCTAACCCTAACCCTAACCCTTATCATAACCCTAACACTAACCCTAAACCAAAACAAATACTAACCATAAGCCTAAACCTAACCCTAACCCTAATCCAAACCCTAACCCTAACACTTACCCTAACCCTAACCCTAAGCCTAACCTTAACCCAAACCCACACCTTAACCCTAACCCTAACACTAACCCCAACCCTAACCCTAACCCTAACCCTAACCCTAACCCTAACTCAAACCCAAACCCTAACACTAACCCTAATCCAAACCCTAACCCTAACCCTAATCCTAACCCTAACCCTAACCATAACGATAACCCTAACCCAAAACCTAACCCTAACTCGAACCCTAACCCTGACCCTAACCCAAATCCGAACCCTACCCCTAACCCTAACCCTAACCCTAAACCAAACCCTAACCCTAACCCAACCCTAACCCAAACCCAAACACTAAACCTAACCCTAACCCTAAACCTAACACAAACCCTAATCCTAACACTAACCCTAACACTAACCCTAACCCTAAAACTAACCCTTACACTAACCCTCACCATATCCCAAACCCTAACACTAACCCAAACCCTAACTCTAACCCTAACCCTAACCGAAACCCAAACCCTAATCCTAACACTAAACCTAACCCTAATACTAACCCTAACCCTAACCCTAACCCAAACCCTAACCGTAACCCTAACCCTAACCTATCACTATCGCCTAGCACTAATCCTAACCCTAAACCTAAACCTAACCCTAAGCCAAACCCTAACCCTAACTCTAACCCTAACCCGAAACCTAACCCTAACCCTAACCCTAAGCCAAACACTAACCCTAACTCTAACCATAACCCTAAACCTAACCCTAATCCAAGCCAAAACACTAACCCTAAACCTAACCCTAACCATAACCCAAACCGTAACCCTAACCATAACCCTAACTGTAACTCTAACACAAACCGTAACCCTAACCCTAACCCTAACCCAAACCCTAACCGTAACACTAACCCTAAACCTAACGCTAACCCAAATCCTAAACCTAACCCTAACCCTAACCCTAACCCTAAACCTAAACCTAAACCAAACCCTAGCCCTAACCCTAACCCTAACCCAAACCTAAACCTTAACCCTAACCCTAACCCTAACCCTAAACCTAAACCAAACCCTAGCCCTAACCCAAACCCTAACCCAAACGCTAACCCTAACACTAACCCTAACCCGAACCCGAACCCTAACCCTAAACCCTAAACCCTAACACTAACCCTAACCCTAACCCAAACCCTAACACTAACCCTAACCCAAATCCTAACTCTAACCCTAAACCAAACCCAAACCCAAACTTCAACCTTCACCCTAACCCAAACTCTAACACTAACCCTATTCCAAACCCTAACACTAACCCAAACCCTAACCTTAACCCTAACCCTAACCCTAACAAAAACCCAAACCCTAACCCTAACCCAATCCCTAACCCTAACCCTAACCTGAACCCTAACACTAAACCCTAAACCCTAACCCTAAACCTAACCCTAACCCAAAACTTAACACTAACCCTAACCCAAATCCTAACACTAACCCTAAACCTAACCCTAACCCAAACCCAAACCCAAACCCTAACCCTACCCCTAACCTTAACACTAACCCAAACCCTATCCCAAACCCTAACCCTAACCCTAAACCTAACCCTAACCGAAAACCAAATCCTAATCCTAACATTAAACCTAACCCTAATACTAACCCTAACAGTAACCCTAACCCAAGTGCAATTGCTAACCCTAACCCTAAACCTAACCCTATCCCTATCGCCTAGCCCTAACCCTAACCCTATCCCTAACCCTAAACCTAACCCTAACCCAAGCCCAAACACTGACCTAACCCTAACCCTAACCCTAACCCAAACCGTAACCCTAACCATAACCCTAAGCGTAACACTAACACACACCGTAACCCTAACCCTAACCCTAAAGCTAAGCCTACCCTAAACCCTAACCGTAACAATAACCCTAACCTTAACCCTAAGCCTAACCCTAACCCTAACCCCTAACCCTAACTCTAATCTTAACCCGAACGCAAACCCTAACCCAAACGCTAACCATAACCTTAAACCTAACCCAAAACCTAACCCGATACCTGACTATAACCCAAACCCAAACCCCAACCCCAACCCTAACCCTAACCCTAACCCTAAACCTAACCCTAACCCAAAGCCTAATCCTAACACTAACCCTAACCCTAACAATAACCCTAACCCTAAGCCAAACCAAAACCTACTCCTATCCCTAAACCTAACCCTAACCAAAGCCGAAACACTAATCCTAACCCTAAACCTAACCGAAATCCAAACCCTAATCCTAACACTAAACCTAACCCTAATCCGAACCCTAACACTAACTCTAACCGAAGCCCAAATATTAACCCCAATCCTAACCCTAACCCTATCCCTATCGCCTAGCCCTAACCCTAACCCTAACCCTAAGCCAAACCGTAACCCTAACTCTAACCCTAACCCTAAACCTAACCCTAACCCAATCCCTACTGCCTAGCCCTAACCCTAACCCTAAGCCTAAGCCAAAACCTAACCCTAACCCTAACCTTAACCCTAACCCAAACTCTAACACTAACCCTATTCCAAACCCTAACACTAACCCCAACCCTAACCTTAACCCTTACCCTAACCCTAACAAAAACCCAAACCCTAACCCTAACCCTAACACTAACCCCAACTCTAACCCTAACCCTAACCCTAACTCAAACCCAAACCCTAATACTAACCCTAACCCAAACCCTAAACCTAACCCTAATCCTAATCCTAACCCTAAACATAACCATAAACCTAACCCAAACCCTAAAAATAACCCTAACCCGAACTGTGACCCTAACCCAAATCCTAACCCTAACCCTAACCCTAACCGTAACCCTAAACCTAAACCAAACCCTAGGCCTAACCCTAACCCTAACCCTAACACAAACCTAAACCCTAACCCTAACCCTAACCCTAAACCTATACCTAACCCTAAACCCAAAACCTAACCGTAACACTAACACTAACCCTAAAGCTAATCCTAAACCTAAACCTAACCGAAACACAAACCCTAACGCTAAGCTTAACCCAAACCTTAAACGTAACCGAAACCCAAGCCCTAACCCTAACCCTAACCCTAACCCAAGCCCTAAAACTAACCCGAACCCTAACCCTAACACAAACCTAAACCCTAACACAAACCCTACCCTAACCCTAACCCTAAACCAAACCTAAACACTAAACCTAACCCTAACCCTAACTCTAACCTAAACTCTATCCCTAACCCTAACACTAACCTACCCCAAACCAATCCGAACCCCTAACCCTAACCCTAACCCTAACCATAAAACAACCTCTAAGAGTAACCCTAAACCAAACCCTAACCACAAACCTAACCCTTACCCTATCCGTAACATTAACCCTAACCCAAACCAAACCCTAACCCTAACCCTAACCCTAATCCTAAACCAAAACCTAAACCTAAATCTAACCCTAAATCTAACCCTCACCCTAACCCTAACCCTAACCCTAACCCTAACACCTAATCCTAACCCTAACCTTAACCCTAACCCAAACCCTAACCCAAACTCTAACCCTAACCCTAAACTTAACCCTAACTCAAACCCTAACCCAAACCCTAACCCTAACCCTAACCCTAAACCACCTCTAAACCTAACCCTAACCCTAACCCTTCCCCTAATCCTCACACTAACCGTAAACCAAACCAAACCCTAACCCTAACCCTAAACCTAACACTAACCCTAACCCAAATCCTAACCCTAACCCTAACCCAAACCTAAACCCTAACCCAAACCTTAACCCTAACCCTAACCCTAACCCTATCCTTATGCCTAGCCCTAACCTTAACCCTAACCCTAAGCCAAACCCTAACCCTAACTCTAACCCTAACATTAAACCTAACCCTAACCCAAGCCCAAACACTAACCCTAAACCTAACCCTAACTCTAACCGAAACGCTAACCCTAACCCTAACCCTAACCCTAACCCTAACACAAACCCTAACCCTAACGCTAAAACCTAACCCTAACCCTAACCTTAACCCTAACCGAAACCCTTACCCAAACCCTAACCCTAACACTACACCTAAGCCAAAACTTAACTCTATACCTAACTCAAACCCAAAACCAAATCCTAAACCTAACCGTAACCCTAAACCTAAACCAAAGCCAAACCCAAACCCTAACCCTAAGCCTAACGCAAAAACTAAACATAACCTAAATCCAAGCCCTAACCCTAACCCTAACCCTAACCCAAGCCCTAAAACTAACCCTAACCCTAACCCTAACCGTAACACTTATCCTAACCCTAACACTAACCCTAAACCAAACCAAACCCTAACCCTAAGCCTAAAGCTAAACCTAAACCTAATCCAAACCCTAACCCTAACACTACCGTAATACTAACCCTAAGCCTAACCCTAACCCAAACCCACACCCTAAACCTAAAACGAATCCTAAACCTAACCCTAAACGAAACCCTAACCCTAACCCTAACCCTAACCCTTACCCAAGCCCTAACCCTAACACTTACCCTAACCCTAAATGCTAACCCTAAACCTAAACCTAAATATAACCCTAAATCTAAACCTAACCCTAACCCTAACCCTAACTCAAACCATAACACCTAACCCTAAACCTAACCTTAACCCTAACCCAAACCCTAACCCAAACCCTAACCCTAACACTAAACCTAACACAAACCCTAACCCTATAGCTTACTCTAACCCAAACCCAAACCCTAACCCTAATCCTAACCCTAACCCTAACCATAACCATAACCCTAACCCAAAACCTAAACCTAACTCTAACCCTAACCCTGACCCTAACCAGAAAACTAACCCCAACCCTAACACTAACACCAACCCTAACCCTAACCCTAACCCTAACCCTAACTCAAACCCAAACCGTAACACTAAACCTAACCCAAACCCTAACCCTAACCCTAACAATAATCCTAACCCTAACCATAACCATAACCCTAACCCAAACCCTAAACCTAACCCTAACCCTAACCCTAACCCTGACCCTAACCCAAATCCTAACCCTAACCCTAACCCTAACCCTAAACCTAACCCTAAACGGTAACCCTAACCATCACCCTAACCGTAACCCTAACACAAACCCTAACCCTAACCCTAACCCTAAACCTAAACCTACCCTAAATGCTAACCACAACACTAACCCTAACCCTAACAAAAACCCTAACATTAACCCTCACCCCTAACCCTAAACCTAACCTTAACCCTAACCCAAACCCTAACCCAAAACCTAACCCTAACCTTAAAACTAACCCAAACCCTAACCCGATACCTTACTCTAACCCAAACCCAAACCCTAACCCTAACCATAACCCTAACCCTAAACCTACACCTAACCCAAACACAAAGCCTAACCCTAAGCATAAACCAAACCTTAAACCTAACCTAAACGCAAGCCCTAACCCTAACACTAACCCTTACCCAAGCCCTAAAACTAACCCTAACCCTAAGCCTAACCCTAACCCAAACCTAAACCCTAACCCTAACCCTAACCCTAACCCTAACCCTAACCCTAACCCTAACCCTATCCTAACCCTAACCCTAACCCTAACCCTAACCCTAACCTAAACCCAAGCCCTAACCCTAACCCTAACCCTAACCCTAGCCCTAAAACTAACCCTAACCCTAACCCTAAACCAAACCTAAACCCTAACCCAAACACTATCCTAATCCTAACCCTAAACCAAACCTAAACCCTAACCCTAACCCTAACCCTAACCCTAACCCTAACCCTAACCCCAAACCTAACCCTTACCCTGTCCGTAACATTCACCCTAACACAAACCAAACCCTAACCCTAACCCTAACCCTAATTCTAACTCTAAACCTAAACCTAAATATAACCATAACTCTAAACCTAACCCTAACCCTAACCCTAACCCTAACTCAAACCATAACACCTAACCCTAAACCTAACCTTAACCCTAACCCAAACCCTAACCCAAACCCTAACCCAAACCCTAACCCTAACACTAAACCTAACACAAACCCTAGCCCTAGACCTTACTCTAACCCAAACCCAAACCCTAACCCTAATCCTTACCCTAACCCTAACCATAACCTTAACCCTAACCCAAAACCAAAACCTAACTCTAACTCTAACGCTGACCTAACACTAAAACTAACCCGAACCCTAACACTAACGCCAACCCTAACCCTAACCCTAACCCTAACCCTAACCCTAACTCAAACCCAAACCGTAACACTAAACCTAACCCAAACCCTAACCCTAACCCTAACAGTAATCCTAACCCTAACCATAACCATAACCCTAACCCAAACCCTAACCCAAAACCTAACCCTAACCCTAACCCAAATCCTAACCCTAACCCTAAACCTAACCCTACCCAAACCCAAACCCAAACCCTAAACCTAACCCTAACCTTAACCCTAACCCAAAACCTAAGCCAAATCCTAACCCTAACCCTAACCCTAACCGAAACCCAAACCCTAATCCTAACACTAAATCTAACCCTAATACTAACCCTAACACTAACCCGAAACCAAGTGCAAACCCTAACGCTAACCCTAACCCTAACCCAATCCCTACTGCCTAGCCCTAACCCTAACCCTAAGCCTAAGCCAAACCCTAACCCTAACTCTAAACCTAACCCTAAACCTAACCCTAACCCAAGCCCAAACACTAACCCTAAACCCAACCCTAACCCTAACCCAAACCACAACACTAACCATAACCCTAACTTTAACCCTAAAACAAACCCTAACCCTAACCCTAACTCTAAACCTAACCCTACCCTAAACCCTAACCGTAACACTAACCCTAAACCCAATCCCTAACCCTAACCCTAACCCTAACCCAAGCCTTAAAACTAATCCTAACCCGAAATCTAACCCTAACCCTAACCCTTATCATAACCCTAACACTAACCCTAAACCAAAACAAATACTAACCATAAGCCTAAACCTAACCCTAACCCTAATCCAAACCCTAACCCTAACACTTACCCTAACCCTAACCCTAAGCCTAACCTTAACCCAAACCCACACCTTAACCCTAACCCTAACACTAACCCCAACCCTAACCCTAACCCTAACCCTAACCCTAACTCAAACCCAAACCCTAACACTGACCCTAATCCAAACCCTAACCCTAACCCTAATCCTAACCCTAACCCTAACCATAACGATAACCCTAACCCAAAACCTAACCCTAAATCTAACCCTAACCCTGACCCTAACCCAAATCCGAACCCTACCCCTAACCCTAACCCCAACCCTAAACCAAACCCTAACCCTAACCCAACCCTAACCCAAACCCAAACACTAACCCTAACCCTAACCCTAAACCTAACACAAACCCTAATCCTAACACTAACCCTAACACTAACCCTAACCCTAAAACAAACCCTAAAACTAACCCTTACACTAACCCTCACCATATCCCAAACCCTAACACTAACCCAAACCCTAACTCTAACCCTAACCCTAACCAAAACCCAAACCCTAATCCTAACACTAAACCTAACCCTAATACTAACCCTAACCCTAACCGTATCCCTAACTCTATCCCTAACCCTAATCCTACTACTAATCCTAACCCTAACCCACACCCTCACCCTACCTCTAACCCTAACCCGAAACCCAACCCTAACCCTAACCCTAAGCCAAACACTAACCCTAACTCTAACCATAACCCTAAACCTAACCCTAATCCAAGCCAAAACACTAACCCTAAACCTAACCCTAACCATAACCCAAACCGTAACCCTAACCATAACCCTAACTGTAACTCTAACACAAACCGTAACCCTAACCCTAACCCTAACCCAAACCCTAACCGTAACACTAACCCTAAACCTAACGCTAACCCAAATCCTAAACCTAACCCTAACCCTAACTCTAACCCTAAACCTAAACCAAACCCTAGCCCTAACCCTAACCCTAACCCAAACCTAAACCTTAACCCTAACCCTAACCCTAACCCTAAACCTAAACCAAACCCTAGCCCTAACCCAAACCCTAACCCAAACGCTAACCCTAACACTAACCCTAACCCGAACCCGAACCCTAACCCTAAACCCTAAACCCTAACACTAACCCTAACCCTAACCCAAACCCTAACACTAACCCTAACCCAAATCCTAACTCTAACCCTAAACCTAACCCAAACCAAAACTTCAACCTTAACCCTAACCCAAACACTAACACTAATCCTAACCCTAACCCTAACCCTAATCCTAACCCTAAACCTAACCCTAACCCTAACAAAAACCCAAACCCTAACCCTAACCCAATCCCTAACCCTAACCCTAACCTGAACCCTAACACTAAACCCTAAACCCTAACCCTAAACCTAAGCCTAACCCAAAACCTAACACTAACCCTAACCCAAATCCTAACCCTAACCCTAAACCTAACCCTAACCCAAACCCAAACCCAAACCCTAACCCTAACCCTAACCTTAACACTAACCCAAACCCTATCCCAAACCCTAACCCTAACCCTAAACCTAACCCTAACCGAAAACCAAATCCTAATCCTAACATTAAACCTAACCCTAATACTAACCCTAACAGTAACCCTAACCCAAGTGCAATTGCTAACCCTAACCCTAAACCTAACCCTATCCCTATCGCCTAGCCCTAACCCTAACCCTATCCCTAACCCTAAACCTAACCCTAACCCAAGCCCAAACACTGACCTAACTCTAACCCTAACCCTAACCCAAACCGTAACCCTAACCATAACCCTAACCGTAACACTAACACACACCGTAACCCTAACCCTAACCCTAAAGCTAAGCCTACCCTAAACCCTAACCGTAACAATAACCCTAACCTTAACCCTAAGCCTAACCCTAACCCTAACCCCTAACCCTAACTCTAATCTTAACCCGAACGCAAACCCTAACCCAAACGCTAACCATAACCTTAAACCTAACCCAAAACCTAACCCGATACCTGACTATAACCCAAACCAAACCCCAACCCCAGCCCTAACTCTAACCCTTACCCCAACCCTAAACCTTACCCTAACCCAAAGCCTAATCATAACACTAACCCTAACCCTAACAATAACCCTAACCCTAAGCCAAACCAAAACCTACTCCTATCCCTAAACCTAACCCTAACCAAAGCCGAAACACTAATCCTAACCCTAAACCTAACCGAAATCCAAACCCTAATCCTAACACTAAACCTAACCCTAATCCTAACACTAACACTAACTCTAACCGAAGCCCAAATATTAACCCCAATCCTAACCCTAACCCTATCCCTATCGCCTAGCCCTAAACCTAACCCTAACCCTAAGCCAAACCGTAACCCTAACTCTAACCCTAACCCTAAACCTAACCCTAACCCAATCCCTACTGCCTAGCCCTAACCCTAACCCTAAGCCTAAGCCAAAACATAACCCTAACCCTAACCTTAACCCTAACCCAAACTCTAACACTAACCCTATTCCAAACCCTAACACTAACCCAAACCCTAACCCTAACACTAAACCTAACACAAACCCTAGCCCTATACCTTACTCTAACCCAAACCCAAACCCTAACCCTAATCCTAACCCTAACCCTAACCATAACCTTAACCCTAACCCAAAACCAAAACCTAACTCTAACTCTAACCCTGACCTAACCCTAAAACTAACCCGAACCCTAACACTAACACCAACCCTAACCCTAACCCTAACCCTAACCCTAACCCTAACTCAAACCCAAACCGTAACACTAAACCTAACCCAAACCCTAACCCTAACCCTAACAGTAATCCTAACCCTAACCATAACCATAACCCTAACCCAAACCCTAACCCTAATCCTAACCCTAACCCTGACCCTAACCCAAACCCTAACCCTAACCCTAACCCTAACCCTAAACCTAACCCTAAACCGTAACCCTAACCATCACCCTAACCGTAACCCTAACACAAACCCTAACCCTAACCCTAACCCTAAACGTAACCCTACCCTAAATGCTAACCACAACACAAACCCTAACCCTAACAAAAACCCTAACATTAACCCTAACCCCTAACCCTAACCCTAACCTTAACCCTAACCCAAACCCTAACCCAAACCCTAACCCTAACCTTAAAACTAACCCAAACCCTAACCCGATAACTTACTC
This sequence comes from Eospalax fontanierii, assembly GCA_035773235.1. NCBI lineage: Eukaryota > Metazoa > Chordata > Mammalia > Rodentia > Spalacidae > Eospalax > Eospalax fontanierii. Next base: position 5,138,815 of record CM069528.1, read on the forward strand.
TAACCCAAACCCAAACCCTAACCCTAACCATAACCCTAACCCTAACCCTAAACCTAAACCTAACCCAAACACAAAGCCTAACCCTAAGCATAAACCAAACCTTAAACCTAACCTAAACGCAAGCCCTAACCCTAACCCTAACCCTAACCCAAGCCCTAAAACTAACCCTAACCCTAAGCCTAACCCTAACCCAAACCTAAACCCTAACCCTAACCCTAACCCTAACCTAACCCTAACCCTAACCCTAACCCTAACCCTAACCCTAACCTAAACCCAAGCCCTAACCCTAACCCTAACCCTAACCCTAGCCCTAAAACTAACCCTAAACCTAACCCTAAACCAAACCTAAACCCTAACCCAAACACTATCCTAACCCTAACGCTAAACCAAAGCTAAACCCTAACCCTAACCCTAACCCTAACCCTAACCTAAACTCTATCCCTAACCCTAACACTAACCCTACGCCAAACCAATTCGAACCCCTAACCGTACCCTAACCCTAACCCTTAACCAACCTCTAACAGTAAACCTAAACCAAACCCTAACCCCAAACCTAACCCTTACCCAGTCCGTAACATTAACCCTAACACAAACCAAACCCTAACCCTAACCCTAACCCTAATTCTAACCCTAAACCTAAACCTAAATATAACCCTAAATCTAAACCTAACCCTAACCCTAACCCTAACCCTAACTCAAACCATAACATCTAACCCTAAACCTAACCTTAACCCTAACCCAAACCCTAACCCAAACCCTAACCCTAACACTAAACCTAACACAAACCCTAACCCTATACCTTACTCTAACCCAAACAGAAACCCTAACCCTAATCCTAACCCTAACCCTAACCATAACCATAACCCTAACCCAAAACCTAAACCAAATTCTAACCCTAACCCTGACCCTAACCCTAAAACTAACCCGAACCCTAACACTAACACCAACCCTAACCCTAACCCTAACCCTAACCCTAACTCAAACCCAAACCGTAACACTAAACCTAACCCAAACCCTAACCCTAACCCTAACAATAATCCTAACCCTAACCATAACCATAACCCTAACCCAAACCCTAACCCTAACCCTAACCCTAACCCTGACCCTAACCCAAATCCTAACCCTAACCCTAACCCTAAACCTAAACCTAACCCTAAACGGTAACCCTAACCATCACCCTAACCGT
>CM069528.1:5145000-5167500 GCA_035773235.1 Eospalax fontanierii
AACCTAACCCTAACCCTAACCCTTCCCCTAATCCTCACACTAACCGTAAACCAAACCAAACCCTAACCCTAACCCTAAACCTAACACTAACCCTAACCCAAATCCTAACCCTAACCCTAACCCAAACCTAAACCGTAACCCAAACCTTAACCCTAACCCTAACCCTAACCCTATCCCTATCGCCTAGCCCTAACCTTAACCCTAACCCTAAGCCAAACCCTAACCCTAACTCTAACCCTAACATTAAACCTAACCCTAACCCAAGCCCAAACACTAACCCTAAACCTAACCCTAACTCTAACCGAAACGCTAACCCTAACCCTAACCCTAACCCTAACCCTAACACAAACCCTAACCCTAACGCTAAACCCTAACCTTAACCCTAACCTTAACCCTAACTGAAACCCTAACCCAAACCCTAACCCTAACACTAAACCTAAGCCAAACCTTAACCCTATATCTAACTCTAACCCAAACCCAAATCCTAAACCTAACCATAACCCTAACCCTAAACCAAACCCAAACCCAAACCCTAACCCTAAGCCTAACGCAAAAACTAAACCTAACCTAAACCCAAGCCCTAACCCTAACCCTAACCGTAACGCAAGCCCTAAAACTAACCCTAACCCTAACCCTAACCCTAACCGTAACACTTATCCTAACCCTAACACTAACCCTAAACCAAACCAAACCCTAACCCTAAGCCTAAAGCTAACCCTAACCCTAATCCAAACCCTAACCCTAACACTTACCCTAACACTAACCCTAAGCCTAACCCTAACCCAAACCCACACCCTAAACCTAAAACGAATCCTAAACCTAACCCTAAACGAAACCTTAACCCTAACCCTAACCCTAACCCTTACCAAGCCCTAACCCTAACACTTACCCTAACCCTAAATTCTAACCCTAAACCTAAACCTAAATATAACCTAAATCTAAACCTAACCCTAACCCTAACCCTAACCCTAACTCAAACCATAACACCTAACCCTAAACCTAACCTTAACCCTAACCCAAACCCTAATCCAAACCCTAACCCTAACACTAAACCTAACACAAACCCTAACCCTATACCTTACTCTAACCCAAACCCAAACCCTAACCCTAATCCTAACCCTAACCCTAACCATAACCATAACCCTAACCCAAAACCTAAACCTAACTCTAACCCTAACCCTGACCCTAACCAGAAAACTAACCCGAACCCTAACACTAACACCAACCCTAACCCTAACCCTAACCCTAACCCTAACTCAAACCCAAACCGTAACACTAAACCTAACCCAAACCCTAACCCTAACCCTAACAATAATCCTAACCCTAACCATAACCATAACCCTAACCCAAACCCTAACCCTAACCCTAACCCTAACCCTGACCCTAACCCAAATCCTAACCCTAACCCTAACCCTAACCCTAAACCTAACCCTAAACGGTAACCCTAACCATCACCCTAACCGTAACCCTAACACAAACCCTAACCCTAACCCTAACCCTAAACCTAAACCTACCCTAAATGCTAACCACAACACTAACCCTAACCCTAACAAAAACCCTAACATTAACCCTAACCCCTAACCCTAAACCTAACCTTAACCCTAACCCAAACCCTAACCCAAACCCTAACCCTAACCTTAAAACTAACCCAAACCCTAACCCGATACCTTACTCTAACCCAAACCCAAACCCTAACCCTAACCATAACCCTAACCCTAAACCTACACCTAACCAAAACAAAAAGCCTAACCCTAAGCATAAACCAAATCTTAAACCTAACCTAAACGCAAGCCCTAACCCTAACACTAACCCTTACCCAAGCCCTAAAACTAACCCTAACCCTAAGCCTAACCCTAACCCAAACCTAAACCCTAACCCAAACCCTAACCCTAACCCTAACCCTAAACTAACCCTAACCCTAACCCTAACACTAACCCTAACCTAAACCCAAGCCCTAACCCTAACCCTAACCCTAACCCTAGCCCTAAAACTAACCCTAACCCTAACCCTAAACCAAAACTAAACCCTAATCCAAACACTATCCTAACCCTAACCCTAAAAAAAACCTAAACCCTAACCCTAACCCTAACCCTAACCCTAACCCTAACCTAAACTCTATCCCTAACCCTAACACTAACCCTACGCCAAACCAATTCGAACCCCTAACCCTACCCTAACCCTAACCCTAAACCAACCTCTAACAGTAAACCTAAACCAAACCTAACCCCAAACCTAACCCTTACCCTGTCCGTAACATTAACCCTAACACAAACCAAACCCTAACCCTAATTCTAACCCTAAACCTAAACCTAAATATAACCCTAAATCTAAACCTAACCCTAACCCTAACCCTAACCCTAACTCAAACCATAACACCTAACCCTAAACCTAACCTTAACCCTAACCCAAACCCTAACCCAAACCCTAACCCAAACCCTAACCCTAACACTAAACCTAACACAAACCCTAGCCCTATACCTTACTCTAACCCAAACCCAAACCCTAACCCTAATCCTAACCCTAACCCTAACCATAACCTTAACCCTAACCCAAAACCAAATCCTAACTCTAACTCTAACCCTGACCTAAACCTAAAACTAACCCGAACCCTAACACTAACACCAACCCTAACCCTAAACCTAACCCTAACCCTAACCCTAACTCAAACACAAACCGTAACACTAAACCTAAACCAAACCCTAACCCTAACCCTAACAGTAATCCTAAACCTAACCATAACCATAACCCTAACCCGAACCCTAACCGTAAACCTAACCCTAACCCTGACCCTAACCCAAACCCTAACCCTAACCCTAACCCTAACCCTAAACCTAACCCTAAACCGTAACCCTAACCATCACCCTAACCGTAACCCTAACACAAACCCTAACACTAACCCTAACCCTAAACGTAACCCTACCCTAAATGCTAACCACAACACTAACCCTAACCCTAACAAAAACCCTAACATTAACCCTAACCCCTAACCCTAACCCTAACCTTAACCCTAACCCAAACCCTAACCCAAACCCTAACCCTAACCTTAAAACTAACCCAAACCCTAACCCGATAACTTACTCTAACCCAAACCCAAACCCTAACCCTAACCATAACCCTAACCCTAACCCTAAACCTAAACCTAACCCAAACACAAAGCCTAACCCTAAGCATAAACCAAACCTTAAACCTAACCTAAACGCAAGCCCTAACCCTAACCCTAACCCTAACCCAAGCCCTAAAACTAACCCTAACCCTAAGACTAACCCTAACCCAAACCTAAACCCTAACCCTAACCCTAACCCTAACCTAACCCTAACCCTAACCCTAACCCTAACCTTAACCTAAACCCAAGCCCTAACCCTAACCCTAACCCTAACCCTAGACCTAAAACTAACCCTAAACCTAACCCTAAACCAAACCTAAACCCTAACCCAAACACTATCCTAACCCTAACGCTAAAGCAAAGCTAAACCCTAACCCTAACCCTAACCCTAACCCTAACCCTATCTCTAACCTAAACTCTATCCCTAACCCTAACACTAACCCTACGCCAAACCAATTCGAACCCCTAACCTTACCCTAACCCTAACCCTTAACCAACCTCTAACAGTAAACCTAAACCAAACCCTAACCCCAAACCTAACCCTTACCCAGTCCGTAACATTAACCCTAACACAAACCAAACCCTAACCCTAACCCTAACCCTAATTCTAACCCTAAACCTAAACCTAAATATAACCCTAAATCTAAACCTAACCCTAACCCTAACCCTAACTATAACTCAAACCATAACATCTAACCCTAAACCTAACCTTAACCCTAACCCAAACCCTAACCCAAACCCTAACCCTAACACTAAACCTAACACAAACCCTAACCCTATACCTTACTCTAACCCAAACCCAAACCCTAACCCTAATCCTAACCCTAACCCTAACCATAACCATAACCCTAACCCAAAACCTAAACCTAACTCTAACCCTAACCCTGTCCCTAACCCTGAACCTAACTCTAACCCTAACACTAACACCAACCCTAACCCTAACCCTAACCCTAACCCTAACTCAAACCCAAACCGTAACACTAAACCTAACCCAAACCCTAACCCTAACCCTAACAATAATCCTAACCCTAACCATAACCATAACCCTAACCCAAACCCTAACCCTAATCCTAACCCTAACCCTGATCCTAACCCAAACCCTAACCCTAACCCTAACCCTAACCCTAAACCTAACCCTAAACCGTAACCCTAACCATCACCCTAACCGTAACCCTAACACAAACCCTAACCCTAACCCTAACCCTAAACCTAACCCTAGCCTAAATGCTAACCACAACACTAACCCTAACCCTAACAAAAACCCTAACATTAACCCTAACCCCTAACCCTAACCCTAACCTTAACCCATAACCCAAACCCTAACCCAAACCCTAACCCTAACCTTAAAACTAACCCAAACCCTAACCCGATACCTTACTCTAACCCAAACCCAAACCCTAATCCTAAACATAACCCTAACCCTAACCCTAAACCTAAACCTAACCCAAACACAAAGCCTAACCCTAAGCATAAACCAAACCTTAAACCTAACCTAAACGCAAGCCCTAACCCTAACCCTAACCCTAACCCAAGCCCTAAAACTAACCCTAACCCTAAGCCTAACCCTAACCCAAACCTAAACCCTAACCCTAACCCTAACCCGAACCCTAACCTAAGCCTAACCCTAACCCTAACCCTAACCCTAACCCTAACCTAAACCCAAGCCCTAACCCTAACCCTAACCCTAACCCTAGCCCTAAAACTAACCCTAAACCTAACCCTAAACCAAACCTAAACCCTAACCCAAACACTATCCTAACCATAACCCTAAACCAAAGCTAAACCCTAACCCTAACCCTAACCCTAACCCTAACCCTAACCTAAACTCTATCCCTAACCCTAACACTAACCCTACGCCAAACCAATTCGAACCCCTAACCCTACCCTAACCCTAACCCTTAACCAACCTCTAACAGTAAACCTAAACAAAACCCTAACCCCGAACCTAACCCTTACCCAGTCCGTAACATTAACCCTAACACAAACCAAACCCTAACCCTAACCCTAACCCTAATTCTAACCCTAAACCTAAACCTAAATATAACCCTAAATCTAAACCAAACCCTAACCCTAACCCTAACCCTAACTCAAACCCTAACACCTAACCCTAAACCAAACCTTAACCCTAACCCAAACCCTAACCCAAACCCTAACCCTAACACTAAACCTAACACAAACCCTAACCCTATACCTTACTCTAACCCAAACCCAAACCCTAACCCTAATCCTAACCCTAACCCTAACCATAACCATAACCCTAACTCAAAACCTAACGCTAACTCTAACCCTAACCCTGACCCTAACCCAAATCCTAACCCTACCCCCTACCCTAACCCTACCCCTATACCAAACCCTAACCCTAACCCTAACCCTAACCCAAACCCAAACCCTAACACTAACCGTAACTCTAAACCTAACACAAACCCTAATTCTAACACTAACCCTAACCCTAACCCTAACCCTAACCCTAAAACAAACCCTAAAACTAACCCTTACACTAACCCTAACCATATCCCAAACCCTAACACTAACCCAAATCCTAACCCTAACTCTAACCCTAACCGAAACCCAATCCCTAATACTAACACTAAACCTAAGCCTAATACTAACCCAAATCATAACTCTAACCCTTACCCTAACCCAAACCCTACCCCTAACCCTAACCCTAACCCTTTCGCTATCGCCTAGCCCTAACCCTAACCCTAAACCTAAAACTAACCCTAAGCCAAACCCTAACCCTAACTCTAACCCTAACCCGAAACGTAACCCTAACCCTAACCCTAAGACAAACCTAACCCTAACTCTAACCCTAACCCGAAACGTAACCCTAACCCTAACCCTAAGACAAACCTAACCTTAACTCTAACCATAACCCTAAACCTAACCCTAACCCAAGCCCAAACACTAACCCTAAACCTAACCTTAACCCTAACCCAAACCATAACCCTAACCGTAACCCTAACACAAACCCTAACCCTAACCCTAACCCTAACCCAAACCCTAACCGTAACACTAACCCTAAACCTAACCCGAACCCTAACGTAACCCTAACCCAAACCCTAACCTAAATACTAACCCTAACCCTAACACTAACCCAAAACCTAACCCTAACCCAATTCCAAACCCTAACTCTAACCCTAAACCTAACCCAAACCCAAACTTCAACACTAACCCTAACCCAAACCCTAACACTAACCCTAACCCTAACCCTAACCCGAACCCTAGTCCGAACACTAACCCTAACCCTAACCCTAATCCTAACCCTAACACAAAACCTAAGCCTAAACCTTACCCTAACCCTAACCCAATTCCAAACCCTAACTCTAACCCTAAACCTAACCTTAACCCTAACCCTAACCGTGACAAAAACCCAAACCCTAACCCTACGCCTAACCCTAACCCTAACCCTTCCCCTAACCCTCACACTAACCGTAAACCAAACCAAACCCTAACCCTAACCCTAAACCTAACACTAAACCTAACCCTAACCCTAATCCAAACCCTAACCCTAACTCTAACCCTAACGGTAACCCTAACACAAACCCTAACCCTAACCCTAACCCTAACCCAAACCCTAACCGTAACACTAACCCTAAACCTAACCCGAACCCTAACGTAACCCTAACCCAAACCCTAACCTAAATGCTAACCCTAACCCTAACACTAACCCAAAACCTAACACTAACCCTAATCCAAATCCTAACTCTAACCCTAAACCTAACCCAAACCCAAACTTCAACACTAACCCTAACCCAAACCCTAACACTAACCCTAACCCTAACCCTAACCCTAACCCTAACCCGAACCCTAGTCCGAACACTAACCCTAACCCTAACCCTAATCCTAACCCTAACACAAAACCTAAGCCTAAACCTTACCCTATCCCTAACCCAATTCCAAACCCTAACACTAACCCAAACCCTAACCTTAACCCTAACCCTAACCGTGACAAAAACCCAAACCCTAACCCTACGCCTAACCCTAACCCTAACCCTTCCCCTAACCCTCACACTAACCGTAAACCAAACCAAACCCTAACCCTAACCCTAAACCTAACACTAAACCTAACCCTAACCCTAATCCAAACCCTAACCCTAACTCTAACCCTAACGGTAACCCTAACACAAACCCTAACCGTAACCCTAACCCTAAACCTAATCCTACCCTAAACGATAACCATAACAGTAACCCTAACCTTAACCCAAACCCTAACCCAAAACCTAACCCTAACCCTAACCCTAACCCCTAACCCTAACCCTAACCTTAACCCTAACCCAAACCCTAACCCAAACCCTAACCCTAACCTTAAACAAAACCCAAACCCTAACCCGATACCTTACTCTAACCCAAACCCAAACCCTAACCCTAACACTAACCCTAACCCTAACACTAAATCTAAACCTAAACCTAACCAAAACACAAAACCTAACCCTAAGCCTAACCCAAACCTTAAACCTAACCTAAACCCAAGCCCTAACCCTAACCCTAACCCTAACCCAAGCCCTAAAACTAACCCTAACCCTAACCCTAACCCTAACCCTAACCCAAATCCAAACCCTAACCCAAACCCTAACCCTAACCCTAACCCTAACCCTAAACCAAACCTAAACCCTGACCCTAACCCGAACCCTAACCCTAACCCTAAGCCTAACCCCTAACCCTAACCCTAATCTTAACCCTAACCCAAACCCTAACCTTAAACCTAACGCTAACCCTAACCCGAACGCTAACACTAAACCCTAAACCCTAACACTGAACCTAACCCTAACCCAAAACCTAACACTAACCCTAACCCAAATCCTAACCCTAACACTAAACCTAACCCTAACCCAAACCCAAACCCAAACCCAAACACTAACCCTAAACCTAACCCTAACCCAAACCCTAACCCTAACCCTAACCCTAACCCTGACCCTAACCCAAATCCTAACCCTCACTCTAACCCTAACCCTTAACCTAACCCTAAAGGGTAACCCTAACCATCACCCTAACCGTAACCCTAACACAAACCCTAACTCTAACCCTAACCCTAAACCTAAGCCTACCCTAAACGCTAACCATAACACTAACCCTAACCCTAAACTTAAACATAACCCAAACCCTAACCCGATACCTTACTCTAACCCAAACCCTAACCCTAACCCTAACCCTAACCCTAACCCTAACCCTAACCCTAAACCTAAACCTAACCCAAACACAAAACCTAACCCTAAGCCTAACCCAAAGCTTAAACCTAACCTAAAGGCAAGCCCTAACCCTAACCCTAACCCTAACCCTAACCTAAACTCTATCCCTAACCCTAACACTAACCCTACCCCAAACCAATTCGAACCCCTAACCCTAACCGTAAACCAACCTCTAACAGTAACCCTAAACCAAACCCTAACCCCAAACCTAACGTTTACCCTATCCGTAACATTAACCCTAACCCAAATCAAACCCTAACCCTAACCATAGCCCTAATCCTAACCCACAACCTAAACCTAAATATAATCCTAAATCTAAACCTAACCCTAACCCTAACCCTAATCCTAACCCTAAACCAAACCCTAACACCTAACCCTAACCCTAACCTTAACCCTAACCCAAACCCTAACCCAAACCCTAACCCTAACACTAAACCTAACACAAACCCTAACCCTATACCTTACTCTAACCCAAACCCAAACCCTAACCCTATCACTAAGCCTAACCCTAACCCTAACCCAAAACCTAAACCTAAACCTAATCCTAATCCTAAACCTAACCCTAACCATAACCCTAACATTAACCCTAACCCCAACCCTAACCCTAAACCTAACCTTAAACCAAACCCCAACTATAAACTTAACTCTAACCCAAACCTAAACCTTAACCCTAACCTTAATCCTACCCCTAACCCTAACCCTAAACCACATGTACCCCTAACCCTAACCCTAAACCACATCTAACCCTAACCCTATAACTAACCCTTCCCCTAACCCTCACACTAACCGTAAACCAAACCAAACCCTAACCCTAACCCTAAACCTAATACTAACCCTAACCCAAACCCTAAACCTAATACTAACCCTAACCCTAAGCCTAACCCTAACCCTAACCCTAACCCTATCCCTATCGCCTAGCCCTAACCCTAACCCTAACCCTAAGACAAACCCTAACCCTAACTCTAACCCTAACACTAAACCTAACCCTAACCCAAGCCCAAATACTAACCTTAACCTAACCCTAACTCTATCCCAAACGCTAACCCTAACCCTAACCCTAACCCTAAACCTAACCCTAACACAAAACCTAACCCTAAACCTAAACCCTAACAATAACCCTAACCTTAACCCTAACCGAAACCCTAACCCTAACCCTAACACTAACCCTAACCCTAACCCTAAACCTAAACCAAACCCTAGCCCTAACCCTAACCCTAACCCAAACCTAAACCCCAACCCTAACCCTAACCCTAAACCTAACACAAACCCTAATCCTAACACTAACCCTAACCATAACCCTAACCCTAACACAAACCCTAACCCTAACATTTACCCTAACCCTAACCCTATCCCAAACCCTAACACTAACACAAACCCTAACCCTAACCGTAACCCTAACTGAAACCCAAACCATTATCCTAACACTAAACCTAACCCTAATACTAACCCTAAAACTAATCCTAACCCATGCCCAAACCCTAACCCTAACCCTAACCCAAACCCTATTCCTATCGCCTAGCCCTAACCCTAACCCTAACCCTAACCCTAACCCTAACCCTAAGCCAAACCCTAACCCTAACTCTAAACCTAACCCTAAATCTAACCCTAACCCAAGCCCAAACACTAACCCTAAACCTAACCCTAACCCTAACCCAAACCGTAACCCTAACTATAACCCTAACCGTAACCCTAACACACACCCTAACCCTAACCCTAACCCTAAACATAACCCTACCCTAAACCCTATACGTAACACTAACCCTAACCGTAACCCAAACCCTAACGCAAACCCTAACCCTAACCCTAAACCTAACCCCTAACCCAAACCCTAACCCAAACCCTAACCCTAACTTTAAACCTAACCCAAAACCTAACCTGATACCTTACTCTAACCCAAACCCAAACCCTAAACCTAACACTAACCCTAACCCTAACGCTAACCCTAAACCTAAACCTAACCGAAACACAAACCCTAACGCTAAGCCTAACCCAAACCTTAAACCTATCCTAAACCCAAGCCCTAACCCTAACCCTAACCCTAACCCAAAACGTAACCCTAACTATAACCCTAACCGTAACCCTAACACACACCCTAACCCTAACCCTAACCCTAAACATAACCCTACCCTAAACCCTATACGTAACACTAACCCTAACCGTAACCCAAACCCTAACGCAAACCCTAACCCTTTCCCTAACCCTAACCCCTAACCCTAACCCTAACCCTAACCTTAACCCTAACCCAAACCCTAACCCAAACCCTAACCCTAACTTTAAACCTAACCCAAAACCTAACCTGATACCTTACTCTAACCCAAACCCAAACCCTAACCCTAACACTAACCCTAACCCTAACGCTAACCCTAAACCTAAACCTAACCGAAACACAAACCCTAACGCTAAGCCTAACCCAAACCTTAAACCTAACATAAATCCAAGCCCTAACCCTAACCCTAACCCTAACCCAAGCCCTAAAACTAACCCTAACCGTGACCCTAACACAAACCTAAACCCTAACCCAAACCCTACCCTAACCCTAACCCTAACAAAAACCTAAACACTAACCCTAACCCTAACCCTAACCAAAACCTAAAATCTATCCCTAACCCTAACACTAACCCTCCCCCAAACCAAACCGAACCCCTAACCCAAAACCCTAACCGTCACCCTAAACCAACCTCTAAGAGTAAGCCTAAACCAAACCATAACCCGAAAGCTAAGCCTTACCCTATCCGTAACATTAACCCTAACCCAAACCAAACCCTAACCATAACCCTAACCCTAATCCTAACCCAAAACCTAAACCTAAAACTAACCCTAAATCTAACCCTAACCCGAACCCTAACCCTAACACAAACCCTAACCCTAACCCTAACCTTAACCCTAACCCAAACCCTAACCCAAACCCTAAACCTAACACTAAACGTAACCCAAACCCTAACCCTATACCGTACTCTAACCCAAACCCAAATCCTAACCCTAACCCTAAACCTAAACCTAAACCTAACCCAAACCCAAACCCAAACCCTAACCCTAAGAATAACCCAAACCCTAAACCTAACCTAAACCCAATCCCTAGCCCTAACCCTAACCCTAACCCAAGCCATAAAACTAACCCTAAACCTAACCCTAGCCCTTACCCTAACCCTAACACTAACCCTAAACCAAGCCTAACACTAACCCTAAGCCTAAACCTAACCCTAACCCTAATCCAAACCCTAACCCTAACACTTACTTTAACCCTAAAACTAAGCTTAACCCTAAACCAAACCCACACACTAACCCTAACCCTAACACTAACCCCAACCCTAACCCTAACCCTAACCCTAACCCTAACTCAAACCAAACCCTAACACTAACCATAACCTAAACCCTAACCCTAACCATAATCCTAACCCTAACCCTAACCCTAACCCTGACCCTAACCCAAACCCTAACCCTAACCGTAACCCTAACCCTAAAACAAACCCTAACCGTAACCCTAACCCTAACACAAACCCAAACACTAACCCTAACACTAAACCTAAACCTAACACAAACTCTAATCCTAACACTAACCCTAACCCTAACCCTAACACAAACCCTAAAAGTAACCCTTACACTAACCCTAACCGTATCCCAAACCCTAACATTAACCCAAACCCTAACCCTAACCCTAACCCTAACCGAAACCCAAACCCTAATTCTTACACTAAACCTAACCCTAATACTAACCTTAACACTAACCCTATCCCAAGCCCTAAACCTAACCCTAACCCTAACCCTAACCCTATCACTATCGCCTAGCCCGAACCCTAACCCTAACCCTAACCCTAATCCAAACCCTAAACCTAACTCTAACCCTAACCCTAAACCTAACCCTAACCCAAGCCCAAACAATAACCCTAAACCTAAACCTAACCCTAACCCAACTCGTAACCCTAACCATAACCCTAACCGTAACCCTAACACAAACCCTAACCCTAACCCTAACCCTAAACCTAATCCTATCCTAAACCCTAACCGTAACACTAACCCTAACCTTAACCCAAACCCTAACCCAAACCATAACCCTAACCCTAACCCTAACCCCTAACCATAACCCTAACCTTAACCCTAAACAAAACCCTAACCCAAACCTTAACCCTAACCTTAAACATAACCCAAACCCTAACCCGATACGTTACTCTAACCCAAACCCAAACCCTAACCCTAACACTAACCCTAACCCTAACCCTAAATCTAAACCTAAGCCTAACCAAAACACAAAACCTAATCCTAAGCCTAACCCAAATTTTAAACCTAACCTAAACCCAAGCCCTGACCCTAACCCTAACCCTAACCCAAGCCCTAAAACTAACCCTAACCCTAACCCTAACCCTAACCCAAACCTAAACCCTAACCCCTAACCCTAACCCTAATCTTAACCCTAAACCATACCCTAACCTTAAACCTAACGCTAACCCTAACGTGAACGCTAACACTAAACCCTAAACCCTAAACCTAAACATAACCCTAACCCAAAACCTAACCCTAACCCTAACCCAAATCCTAACCCTAACCCTAAACCTAACCCTACCCAAACCCAAACCCAAACCCTAAACCTAACCCTAACCTTAACCCTAACCCAAAACCTAACCCAAATCCTAACCCTAACCCTAACCCTAACTGAAACCCAAACCCTAATCCTAACACTAAATCTAACCCTAATACTAACCCTAACACTAACCCGAAACCAAGTGCAAACCCTGACGCTAACCCTAACCCTAACCCAATCCCTACTGCCTAGCCATAACCCTAACCCTAAGCCTAAGCCAAACCCTAACCCTAACTCTAAACCTAACCCTAAACCTAACACTAACCCAAGCCCAAACACTAACCCTAAACCCAACCCTAACCCTAACCCAAACCACAACACTAACCATAACCCTAACTTTAACCCTAAAACTAACCCTAACCCTAACCCTAACCCTAAACCTAACCCTACCCTAAACCCTAACCGTAACACTAACCCTAAACCCAATTCCTAACCCTAACCCTAACCCTAACCCAAGCCTTAAAACTAACCCTAACCCGAAATCTAACCCTAACCCTAACCCTTATCATAACCCTAACACTAACCCTAAACCAAAACAAATACTAACCATAAGCCTAAACCTAACCCTATCCCTAATCCAAACCCTAACCCTAACACTTACCCTAACCCTAACCCTAAGCCTAACCTTAACGCAAACCCACACCTAACCCTAACCCTAACACTAACCCCAACCCTAACCCTAACCCTAACCCTAACCCTAACCCTAACTCAAACCCAAACCCTAACACTAACCCTAATCCAAACCCTAACCCTAACCCTAATTCTAACCCTAACCCTAACCATAACGATAACCCTAACCCAAAACCTAACCCTAACTCTAACCCTAACCCTGACCCTAACCCAAATCCTAACCCTACCCCTAACCCTAACCCTAACCCTAAACCAAACCCTAACCCTAACCCAACCCTAACCCAAACCCAAACACTAACCCTAACCCTAACCCTAAACCTAACACAAACCCTAATCCTAACACTAACCCTAACACTAACCCTAACCCTAAAACAAACCCTAAAACTAACCCTTACACTAACCCTCACCATATCCCAAACCCTAACACTAACCCAAACCCTAGCTCTAACCCTAACCCTAACCGAAACCCAAACCCTAATCCTAACACTAAACCTAACCCTAATACTAACCCTAACCCTAACCCTAACCCAAACCCTAACCCTAACCCTAACCCTAACCCTAACCCTATCACTATCGCCTAGCCCTAATCCTAACCCTAAACCTAAACCTAACCCTAAGCCAAACCCTAACCCTAACTCTAACCCTAACCCGAAACCTAACCCTAACCCTAACCCTAAGCCAAACACTAACCCTAACTCTAACCATAACCCTAAACCTAACCCTAATCCAAGCCAAAACACTAACCCTAAACCTAACCCTAACCATAACCCAAAAAGTAACCCTAACCATAACCCTAACCGTAACTCTAACACAAACCGTAACCCTAACCCTAACCCTAACCCAAACCCTAACCGTAACATTAACCCTAAACCTAACGCTAACCCAAATCCTAAACCTAACCCTAACCCTAACCCTAACCCTAAACCTAAACCAAACCCTAGCCCTAACCCTAACCCTAACCCAAACCTAAACCTTAACCCTAACCCTAACCCTAATCCTAAACCTAAACCAAACCCTAGCCCTAACCCAAACCCTAACCCAAACGCTAACCCTAACCCTAACCCTAACCCGAACCCGAACCCTAACCCTAAACCCTAAACCCTAACACTAACCCTAACCCTAACCCAAACCCTAACACTAACCCTAACCCAAATCCTAACTCTAACCCTCAACCTAACCCAAACCCAAACTTCAACCTTAACCCTAACCCAAACTCTAACACTAACCCTATTCCAAAACCTAACACTAACCCAAACCCTAACCTTAACCCTAACCCTAACCCTAACAAAAACCCAAACCCTAACCCAAACCCAATCCCTAACCCTAACCCTAACCTGAACCCTAACACTAAACCCTAAACCCTAACCCTAAACCTAACCCTAACCCAAAACCTAACACTAACCCTAACCCAAATCCTAACCCTAACCCTAAACCTAACCCTAACCCAAACCCAAACCCAAACCGTAACCCTAACCCTAACCTTAACACTAACCCAAACCCTATCCCAAACCCTAACCCTAACCCTAAACCTAACCCTAACCGAAAACCAAATCCTAATCCTAACATTAAACCTAACCCTAATACTAACCCTAACAGTAACCCTAACCCAAGTGCAATTGCTAACCCTAACCCTAAACCTAACCCTATCTCTATCGCCTAGCCCTAACCCTAACCCTATCCCTAACCCTAAACCTAACCCTAACCCAAGCCTAAACACTGACCTAACCCTAACCCTAACCCTAACCCTAACCCTAACCCTAACCCTAACCCTAACCCTAACCCTAACCCTAACCCTAAAGCTAAGCCTACCCTAAACCCTAACCGTAACAATAACCCTAACCTTAACCCAAAGCCTAACCCTAACCCTAACCCCTAACCCTAACTCTAATCTTAACCCGAACGCAAACCCTAACCCAAACGCTAACCATAACCTTAAACCTAACCCAAAACCTAACCCGATACCTGACTATAACCCAAACCCAAACCCCAACCCCAACCCTAACCCTAACCCTAACCCTAAACCTAACCCTAACCCAAAGCCTAATCCTAACACTAACCCTAACCCTAACAATAACCCTAACCCTAAGCCAAACCAAAACCTACTCCTATCCCTAAACCTAACGCTAACCAAAGCCGAAACACTAATCCTAACCCTAAACCTAAACGAAATCCAAACCCTAATCCTAATACTAAACCTAACCCTAATCCTAACCCTAACACTAACTCTAACCGAAGCCCAAATATTAACCCCAATCCTAACCCTAACCCTATCCCTATCGCCTAGCCCTAACCCTAAACCTAACCCTAAGCCAAACCGTAACCCTAACTCTAACCCTAACAATAAACCTAACCCTAACCCAATCCCTACTGCCTAGCCCTAACCCTAAGCTTAAGCCTAAGCCAAAACCTAATCTTTACCCTAACCCTTACCCTAACCCTAACCATAACGATAACCCTAACCCAAAACCTAACCCTAACTCTAACCCTAACCCTGACCCTAACCCAAATCCTAACCCTACCCCTAACCCTAACCCTAACACTTACCCTAACCCTAACCCTAAGCCTAACCCTAACCCAAACCCACACACTAAACCTAACCCTAACACTAACCCCAACCCTAATCCTAACCCTAACTCAAACCCAAACCCTAACACTAACCATAACCCAAACCCTAAACCTAACCCTAATCCTAATCCTAACCCTAAACATAACCATAACCCTAACCCAAATCCTATCCCTAACCCTAACCATAACCCTAACCCAAATCCTAACCCTAACCCTAACCCTAACCCTAACCCAAATCCTAAACCTAACCCTAACCCTAACCCTAACCCTAAACCTAAACCAAACCCTAGCCGTAACCCTAACCCTAACCCAAACCTAAACCTTAACCCTAACCGTAACCCTAAACCTAACACAAACCCTAATCCTAACACTAACCCTAACCCTTACCCTAACCCTTACCCTAACCCTACCCCAAACCCTAACACTAACCCAAACCCTAACCCTAACCGTAACCCTAACCGAAACCCAAACCCTAATCCTAACACTAAACCTAACCCTAATACTAACCCTAAAACTAATCCTAACCCAAGCCAAAACCCTAACCCTAACCCTAACCCAAACCCTATCCCTATCGCCTAGCCCTAACCCTAACCCTAAACCTAACCCTAAGCCAAACCCTATGCCTAACTCTACCCTAACCCTAAATCTAACCCTAACCCAAGCCCAAACACTAACCCTAAACCTAACCCTAACCCTAACCCAAACAGTAACCCTAACTATAACCCTAACCATAACCCTAACACACACCCTACCCCTAACCCTAAACCTAAACCTAACCCTACCCTAAAATCTAAACGTAACACTAACCCTAACCGTAACCCAAACCCTAATGCAAACCCTAACCCTAACCCTAACCCTAACCCTAACCCCTAACGCTAACCCTAACCTTAACCCTAACCCAAACCCTCACCCAAACCCTAACCCTAACTTTAAACCTAACCCAAACCCTAACCTGATACCTTACTCTAATCCTAACCCTAAACATAACCATAACCCTAACCCAAATCCTATCCCTAACCGTAACCATAACCCTAACCCAAATCCTAACCCTAACCCTAACCCTAACCCTAACCCAAATCCTAAACCTAACCCTAACCCTAACCCTAATCCTAAACCTAAACCAAACCCTAGCCGTAACCCTAACCCTAACCCAAACCTAAACCTTAACCCTAACCGTAACCCTAAACTTAACACAAACCCTAATCCTAACACTAACCCTAACCCTTACCCTAACCCTTACCCTAACCCTACCCCAAACCCTAACACTAACCCAAACCCTAACCCTAACCGTAACCCTAACCGAAACCCAAACCCTAATCCTAACACTAAACCTAACCCTAATACTAACCCTAAAACTAATCCTAACCCAAGCCAAAACCCTAACCCTAACCCTAACCCAAACCCTATCCCTATCGCCTAGCCCTAACCCTAACCCTAAACCTAACCCTAAGCCAAACCCTATGCCTAACTCTACCCTAACCCTAAATCTAACACTAACCCAAGCCCAAACACTAACCCTAGACCTAACCCTAACCCTAACCCAAACCGTAACCCTAACTATAACCCTAACCGTAACCCTAACACACACCCTACCCCTAACCCTAAACCTAAACCTAACCCTACCCTAAAATCTAAACGTAACACTAACCCTAACCGTAACCCAAACCCTAATGCAAACCCTAACCCTAACCCTAACCCTAACCCTAACCCCTAACGCTAACCCTAACCTTAACCCTAACCCAAACCCTCACCCAAACCCTAACCCTAACTTTAAACCTAACCCAAACCCTAACCTGATACCTTACTCTAACCCAAACCCAAACCCTAACCCTAACACTAACCCTAACCCTAACGCTAACCCTAAACCTAAACCTAACCGAAACACAAACCCTAACGCTAAGCCTAACCCAAACCTTAAACCTAACCTAAACCCAAGCCCTAACCCTAATCCTAACCCTAACCCAAGCCCTAAAACTAACCCTAACCCTAATCCTAACACAAACCTAAACCCTAACCCAAACCCTACCCTAAACTTAACCCTAAACCAAACCTAAACACTAACCCTAACCCTAACCCTAACCCTATCCCTAACCTAAACTCTATCCCTAACCCTAACACTAACACGACCCCAAACCAAAACGAACCCCTAACCCTAACCCTAACCCTAACTCTAACCCTCAACCAACCTCTAAGAGTAACCCTAAACCAAACCCTAACCCCAAACCTAACCCTTACCCTATCCGTAACATTAACCCTAACCCAAACCAAACCCTAACGCTAACCCTAACCCTAATCCTAACCCAAAACCTAAACCTAAATCTAAGCCTAAATCTAACCCTAACCCTAACCCTAACCCTAACCCTAACCCTAACCCTAACTTTAACCCTAACCCAAACCCTAACCCAAAGCCTAAACCTAACGCTAAACCTAACCCAAACCCTAACCCTATACCTTACTCTAACCCAAACCCTAACCCTAACCCTAACCCTAACCCTAACCCAAGCCCTAAAACTAACCCTAACCCTAACCCTAACCCTAACCCTAAACGTAACACTTACCCTAACCCTAACACTAACCCTAAACCAAACCAAACCCTAATCCTAAGCCTAAAGCTAACCCTAACCCTAAACCAAACCCTAAACCTAACACTTACCCTAACACTAACCCTAGGCCTAACCCTAACCGAAACCTACACCCTAAACCTAACCCGAATCCTAAACCTAACCCTAAACAAAACCCTAACCCTAACCCTAACCCTAAACCTTACCCAAGCCCTAACCCTAACACTTACCCTAACCCTAACCCTAAGCCTAACCCTAACCCAAACCCACACCCTAACCCTAACCCTAACACTAAACCCAACCCTAACCCTAACCCTAACCCTAACCCTAACTCAAACCTAAAACCTAACACTAACCCTAACCCAAACCCTTAACCTAACCCTAATCCTAATCCTAACCCTAAACATAACCATAACCCTAACCCAAACCCTAAAAATAACCCTAACCATAACCCTGACCCTAACCCAAATACTAACCCTAACACTAACCGTAACCCTAATCCTAAATCTAAACCAAAACCTAGCCCTAACCCTAACCCTAACCTTAACCCAAACCCTAACCCAAACCCTAACCCTAACGCTAACTTTAACCCCTAACCTTAACCCTAACCTTAACCCTAAACTAAACCCTAACCCAAACCCTAACCCTAACCTTAAACATAACCCAAAACCTAACCCGATACCTTACTCTAATCCAAACCCAAACCCTAACCCTAACACTAACCCTAACCCTAACCCTAAATCTAAACCTAAACCTAACCAAACACAAAACCTAACCCTAAGCCTAACCCAAACCTTAAACCTAACCTAAACCCAAGCCCTAACCCTTACCCTAACCCTAACCCAAGCCCTAAAACTAACCCTAACCCTAACCCTAACCCTAACATTAACCCTAACCCTTACCCTAACCCTAAACCTAACCCAAACCTAAACCCTAACCCTAACGCGAACCCTAACCCTAACCCTAAGCCTAACCCCTAACCCTAACCCTAATCTTAACCCTAACCCAAACCCTAACCTTAAACCTAACGCTAACCCTAACCCGAACGCTAACACTAAACCATAAACCCTAACCCTAAACCTAATCCTAACCCAAAACCTAACACTAACCCTAACCCAAATCCTAACCCTAACCCTAAACCTAACCCTAACCCAAACCCAAACAAAAAGCCTAACCCTAACCCTAACCTTAACCCGAAATCTAACCCTAACCCAAACCCTAACCCTAACCCTAACCGAAACCCAAACCCTAATCCTAACACTAAACCTAATCCTAATACTAACCCTAACACTAACCCTAACCCAAGTGCAAACCCTAACCCTAACCCTAACCCTAACCCAATCCCTACCGCCTAGCCCTAACCCTAACCCTAAACCTAACCCTAACCCTAACCCTAGCCATAACCCTAACCCTAACCCTAAAACAAACCTAAAACTAACCCTTACACTAACCCTAACCATATCCCAAACCCTAACACTAACCCAAATCCTAACCCTAACCCTAACCCTAACCGAAACCCAAACCCTAATCCTAACTCTAAACCTAACCCTAATACTAAACCTAATCATAACCCTAACCCTAACCCTAACCCAAACCCTAACCCTAACCCTAACCCTAACCCTAACCCTATCGCTATCACCTAGCCCTAAAACTAACCCTAAACCTAAACCTAACCCTAAGCCAAACCCTAACCCTAAATCTAACCCTAACCCGAAACCTAACCCTAAACCTAACCCTAATCCAAACCCTAACCCTAACTCTAACCATAACCCTAAACCTAACCCTAACCCAAGCCCTAACACTAACCCTAAACCTAACACTAAATCTAACCCAAACAGTAACCCTAAGCATAACCCTAACTGTAACGCTAACAAAAACTCTAGGCCTAACTCTAACCCCAACCCTAACCGTAACACTAACCCTAAACCTAACCCGAACCCTAACGTAACCCTAACCCAAACCCTACCCTAAACGCTAACCCTAACCCTAACACTAACCCAGAACCCAACACTAACCCTAATCCAAAACCTAACTCTAACCCTGAACCTAACCCAAACCCAAACTTCAACACTAACCCTAACCCAAACCCTAATCCTAACACTAACCCTAACCCTAACCCTAATCCTAACCCTAACACAAAACCTAACCCTAAACCTTACCCTAACCCTAACCCTATTCCAAACCCTAACACTAACCCAAACCCTAACCTTAACCCTAACCCTAACCCTAACACAAACCCAAACCCTAACCCTAACTCAAACCCTAACCCTAACCTTAACCTGAACCCTAACACTTAACCCTAAACCCTAAACCTAAACTTAACCCTAACCCAAAACCTAACACTAAACCTAACCCTAATCCTAACCCTAACCCTAACCCTAACCCTAACCCAAACACAAACACAAACCCTAACCCTAACCCTAATCTTAACACTAACACAAACCATAACCGAAACCCTAACCCTAACCCTAAACCTAACCCTAACCGAAAACCAAACCCTAATCCTAACACTAAAGCTAACCCTAATACTAACCCTAACACTAACCCTAACCCAAGTGCAATCGCTAACCCTAACCCTAACCCTAACCCTATCCCTATCGCCTAGCCGTAACCCTAACCCTAACTCTATCCCTAACCCTAACACTAAGCCAAACCCTAACCCTAACTCTAACTCTAACCCTAAACCTAACCCTAACCCAAGCCCAAACACTGACCTAACCCTAACCCTAACCCTAACCCAAACCGTAACCCTAACCATAACCCTAACCGTAACACTAACACACACCCTAACCCTAATCCTAACGCTTAAGCTAACCCTACCCTAAACCCTAACCGTATCAATAACCCTAACCCTAAGCCTAACCCTAACCCTAACCCTAACCCCTAACCCTAACACTAATCTTAACCCGAACGCAAACCCTAACCCAAACCCTAACCCTAACCTTAAACCTAACCCAAATCCTAACCCGACACCTGTCTCTAACCCAAACCCAAACCCCAACCCTAACCCTAACCCTAACCCTAAACCTAACCCTAACACAAACCCAAACCCCTACCCTAAGCCTAACCCAAACCCTAAACCTAACCTAAACTCAATGCCTAACCCTAACCCTAACCCTAACCCAAGCCCTAAAACTAACCTTAACCCTAACCCTAACCCTAACCCTAACCCTAAAACTAACCCTAACCCTAACACTAACGCTAAAGCTAAACCTAACCCAAACACAAACCGTAACCCTAAGCCTAACCCAAACATTAAACCAAACCTAAACCCAAGCCCTAACCCTACCCCCAACCCTAACCCTAACCCTAACCCTAAAACTAACCCTAACCCTAACACTAACGCTAAAGCTAAACCTAACCCAAACACAAACCGTAACCCTAAGCCTAACCCAAACATTAAACCAAACCTAAACCCAAGCCCTAACCCTAACCCTAACCGAAGCCCTTAAACTAACCCTAACACTAACCCTACCCCAAACCAATCCCTAAACCTTTCCCTAACCCTAACCCTAACCCTAACCCTAAACCAACCTCTAACAGTTACCCTAAATCTAAACCTAACCCCAAACCTAACCCTTACCCTATCAGTAACATTAACCCTAACCCAAACCAAATCCTAACCCTAACCCTAACCCTTACCCTAACCCAAAACCTAAACCTAAACCTAACCCTAATCCTAAACCTAACCCTAACCCTAACCCTAAACCTAACCGTAAACCAAACCACAACTCTAAACCTAATTCTAACCCAAACCTAAACCTTAACCCTAACCTTTATCCTTCCCCTAACCCTAACCCTAAACCAACCCTATCCCTAACCCTAACCCTAACCCTTCCCCTAACACTCACACTAACCGTAAACCAAACCAAACCCTAA
>CM069528.1:5172500-5182500 GCA_035773235.1 Eospalax fontanierii
ACCCTAACCCTAACCCTAACCCTACCTCAAACCCTAACACCTAACCCTAACCCTAACCTTAACCCTAACCCAAACCCTAACCCAAACCCTAACCCTAACACTAAACCTAACCCAAACCCTAACCCTATACCTTACTCTAACCCAAACCCAAACCCTAACCCTAACACTAACCCTAACCCTAAACCTAAACCTAACCCAAAACCAAACCCAAACCCTAACCCTAAGCCTAACCCAAACCCTAAACCTAACCTAAACCAAATCCCTAATCATAACCCTAACCCAAGCCCTAAAACTAACCCTACCCCTAAACCTGACCCTAACCCTAACCCTTACCATAATCCTAACACTAACCCTAAACCAACCTCTAACAGTAACCCTAAACCTAACCCTATCCCCAAACCTAACCCTTACACTATCCGTAACATTAACCCTAACACAAACCAAACCCTAACCCTAACCCTAACACTAACCCTAACCCTAACCCAAAACCTAAACCTAAACCTAACCCTAATCCTAAACATAACCATAAGCCTAAACGTAACCCGAACCCTAATCCAAACCCTAACCCTAACACTTACCCTAACCCTAACCCTAAGCCTAACCTTAACCCAAACCCAAACCCTGACCCTAATCCTAACACTAACCCCAACCCTAACGCTAACCTTAACCCTATACCAAACCCTAATCCTAACCCTAACCCTAACCCAAACCCAAAACCTAACCGTAACCGTAACACTAAACCTAACACAAACCCTAATCCTAACACTAACCCTAACCCTAACCCTAAAACAAACCCTAAAACTAACCCTTACACTAACCCTAACCATATCCCAAACCCTAACACTAACCGAAATCCTAACCCTAACCCTAACCGAAACCCAAACCCTAATCCTAACTCTAGACCTAACCCTAATACTAACCCTAATCATAACCCTAACCCTAACCCTAGCCCAAACCCTAACCCTAACCCTAACCCTAACCCTATCGCTATCACCTAGCCCTAAACCTAACCCTAAACCTAAACCTAAACCTAAGCCAAACCCTAACCCTAACTCTAACCCTAACCCGAAACCTAACCCTAACCCTAACCCTAAGCCAAACCCTAACCCTAACTCTAAACATAACCCTAAACCTAAACCTAACCCAAGCCCAAACACTAACCCTAAACCTAACCCTAACCCAAACCGTAACCCTAACCATAACCCTAACCGTAACCCTAACACAAACCCTAACCCTAACCCTAACCCTAACCCAAACCCTAACCGTAACACTAACCCTAAACCTATCCCGAACCCTAAAGTAACCCTAACCCAAACCCTAACCTAAACGCTAACCCTAACCCTAACGCTAACCCAAACCCTAACACTAACCCTAATCCAAATCCTAACTCTAACCCTGAACCTAACCCAAACCGAAACTTCAGCACTAACCCTAACCCAAACCCTAATCCTAACACTAACCCTAACCCTAACCCTAATCCTAACCCTAACACAAAACCTAACCCTAAACCTTACCCTAACCCTAACCCTATTCCAAACCCTAACACTAACCCAAACCCTAACCTTAACCCTAAACCTACCCCTAACAAAAACCCAAACCCTAACACTAACTCAAACCCTAACCCTAACCTTAACCTGAACCCTAACACTAAACCCTAAACCCTAAACCTAAACTTAACCCTTACCCAAAACCTAACACTAAACCTAACCCTAATCCTAACCCTAACCCTAACCCTAACCCAAACACAAACACAAACCCTAACCCTAACCCTAACCTTAACACTAACACAAACCATAACCCAAACCCTAACCCTAACCCTAAACCTAACCCTAACCGAAAACCAAACCCTAATCCTAACACTAAAGCTAACCCTAATACTAACCCTAACACTAAACCTAACCCAAGTGCAATCGCTAACCCTAACCCTAAGCCTAACCGTATCCCTATCGCTTAGCCGTAGCCCTAACCCTAAGTCTAAGCCTAACCCTAACACTAAACCAAACCCTAACACTAACTCTAACCCTAACCCTAAACCTAACCCTAACCCAAGGCCAAACACTGACCTAACCCTAACCCTAACCCTAACCCAAACCGTAACCCTAACCATAACCCTAACCGTAACATTAACACACACCCTAACCCTAATCCTAACGCTTAACCTAACCCTACCCTAAACCCTAACCGTATCAATAACCCTAACCCTAAGCCTAAGCCTAACCCTAACCCTAACCCCTAACCCTAACACTAATCTTAACCCCTACGCAAACCCTAACCCAAACCCTTACCCTAACCTTAAAGCTAACACAAATCCTAACCCAATACCTGTCTCTAACCCAAACCCAAACCCCAACCCTAACCCTAACCCTAACCCTAAACCAAACCCTAACACAAAACCAAACCCCTACCCTAAGCCTAACCCAAACCCTAAACCTAACCTAAACCCAATGCCTAACCCTAACCCTAACCCTAACACAAACCCTAAAACTAACCCTAACCCTAACCCTAACCCTAACCCTAACCCTAACCCTAAAACTAACCCTAACCCTAACACTAACGATAAAGCTAAACCTAATCCAAACACAAACCGTAACCCTGAGCCTAACCCAAACATTAAACCCAACCTAAACCCAAGCCCTAACCCTAACCGAAGCCCTTAAACTAACCCTAACCCTAACCCTAACCCAAACCTAAACCCTAACCCAAACCCTAACCCTAACCCTAACCCTAAACCAAACTTAACCCAAGCCCTACCCTAACCCTAACCCTAACCGAAGCCCTTAAACTAACCCTAACACTAACCCTACCCCAAACTAATCCCTAAACCTTTCCCTAACCCTAACCCTAACCCTAACCCTAAACCAACCTCTAACAGTTACCCTAAACCTAACCCTAACCCCAAACCTAACCCTTACCCTATCAGTAACATTAACCCTAACCCAAACCAAACCCTAACCCTAACCCTAACCCTTACCCTAACCCAAAACCTAAACCTAAACCTAACCCTAATCCTAAACCTAACCCTAACACTAACCCTAACCCTAAACCTAAACCAAACCCTAGCCCTAACCCTAACCCTAACCCAAACCTAAACCTTAACCCTAACCGTAACCCTAAACATAACACAAACCCTAATCCTAACACTAACCCTAACCCTTACCTAACCCTAACCCTATCCCAAACCCTAACACTAACCCAAACCGTAACCCTAACCGTAACCCTAACCGAAACCCAAACCCTAATCCTAACACTAAACCTAACCCTAACCCTAACCCTAACCCTAACCCTAAGCCAAACCCTAACCCTAACTCTAGCCTAACCCTAAATCTAACCCTAACCCAAGCCCAAACACTAACCCTAAACCTAACCCTAACCCTAACCCAAACCGTAACCCTAACTATAACCCTAACCGTAACCCTATCACACACCCTAACCCTAACCCTAAACCTAAACCTAACCCTATCCTAAACCCTAAACGTAACACTAACCCTAACCGTAACCCAAACCCTAACGCAAACCCTAACCCTAACCCTAACTCTAACCCCGAACCCTAACCCTAACCTTAACCCTAACCCAAACCCTCACCCAAACACTAACCCTAACTTTAAACCTAACCCAAACCCTAACCTGATACCTTACTCTAACCCAAACCCAAACCCTCACCCTAACACTAACCCTAACCCTAACGCTAACCCTAAACTTAAACCTAAACGAAACACAAACCTAACTCTAAGCCTAACCAAACCTTAAACCTAACCTAAACCCAAGCCCTAACCCTAACCCTAACCCTAACCCAAGCCCTAAAACTAACCCTAACCCTAACCCTAACACAAACCTAAACCCTAACCCAAACCCTACCCTAAACCTAACCCTAAACCAAACCTAAACACTAACCCTAACCCTAACCCTAACCCTAACCTAAACTCTATCCCTAACCCTAACACTAACCCGACCCCAAACCAAACCGAACCCCTAACCCTAACCCTAACCCTAACCCTAAACCAACCTCTAAGAGTAACCCTAAACCAAACCCTAACCCCAAACCTAACCCTTACCCTATCCGTAACATTAACCCTAACCAAAACCAAACCCTAACCCTAACCCTAACCCTAATCCTAACCCAAAACCTAAACCTAAATCTAACCCTAAATCTAACCCTAATCCTAACCCTAACCCTAAACCTAAACTTAACCCTAAACCAAACCCTAACCCAAACCCTAAACCTATCACTAAACCTAACCCAAACCCTAACCCTATACCTTACTCTAACCCAAACCCAAACCCTAACCCTAACCCTAACCCTAACCCTAACCCTAAACCTAACCCAAACCCAAACCCAAACCCTAACCCTAAGCCTAACCCAAACGCTAAACCTAACCTAAACCCAATCCCTAACCCTAACCCTAATCCTAACCCAAGCCCTAAAACTATCGCTAACCCTAACCCTACCCCTTACCCTAACCCTAACACTAACCCTAAACCAAACCTAACACTAACCCTAAGCCTAAACCTAACCCTAACCCTAATCCAAACCCTAACCCTAACAATTACCCTAACCCTAACACTAAGCTTAACCCTAACCCAAACCCACACACTAACCCTAACCCTAACACTAACCCCAACCCTAACCCTAACCCTAACCCTAACCCTAACACAAACCCAAACCCTAACACTAACCCTAAACCAAAGCCTAACCCTAACCATAATGCTAACACAACCCTAACCCTAACCCTAACCCTAACCCTAACCCTAAGCCTACCCAAACCCTAAACCTAACCCTAACCCTAACCCTAACACAAACCCTAAAACTAACCCTTACACTAACCCTAACCGTATCCCAAACCCTAACACTAACCCAAACCCTAACCCTAAACCTAACCCTAACCGAAACCCAAACCCTAATCCTTACACTAAACCTAACCCTAATACGAACCTTAACACTAACCCTATCCCAAGCCCAAAACCTAACCCTAATCCTAACCCTAACCCTATCACTATCGCCTAGCCCGAACCCTAACCCTAACCCTAACCCGAACCCTAACCCTAAACCTAATCCAAACCCTAAACCTAACTCTAACCCTAACCCTAAAATTAACCCTAACCCAAGCCCAAACAATAACCTTAACCTAACCCTAACCCTAACCCAACCCGTAACCCTAACCATAACCCTAACCGTAACCGTAACACAAACCCTAACCCTATCACTAACCCTAAACCTAACCCTACCCTAAACCCTAACCGTAACACTAACCCCAACCTTAACCC
The DNA here is from genome assembly GCA_035773235.1 of Eospalax fontanierii. NCBI lineage: Eukaryota > Metazoa > Chordata > Mammalia > Rodentia > Spalacidae > Eospalax > Eospalax fontanierii. The sequence goes on from CM069528.1 coordinate 5,177,763, forward strand.
AAAACCTAACCCAAACCCTAACCCTAACACTAACCCTAACCCCTAACCCTAACCCTAACCTTAACCCTAACCCTAACCCTAACCCAAACCTTAACCCTAACCTTAAACATAACCCAAACACTAACCCGATACCTTACTCTAACCCAAACTCAAACCTTAACCCTAACAGTAAACCTAACACTAACCCTAAATCTAAACGTCAACCTAACCAAAACACAAAACCTAACCCTAAGCCTAACCCAAACCTTAAACCTAACCTAAACCCAAGCCCTAACCCTAACCCTAACCCAAGCCCTAAAACTAACCCTAACCCTAACCCTAACCCAAACCTAAACCCTAAAACAAACCCTAACCCTAACCCTAACCCTAACCCTAACCCTTACCCAAGCCCTAACCCTAACACTTACCCTAAACCTAACCCAAATCTAACCCTAACCCAAACCCACACACTAACCCTAACCCTAACACTAACCCCAACCCTAACCCTAACCCTAACCCTAACCCTAACTCAAACCCAAACCCTAACACTAACCCTAAACCAAACCCTAAACCTAACCCTAATCCTAACCCTAACCCTACACATTACCATAACCATAACCCAAATCCTAACCCTAACCCTAACCCTAACCCAAATCCTAACGCTAACCCTAACCCTAAACCTAAACCAAACCCTAGGCCTAACCCTAACCCTAACCCAACCCTAAACCTTAACCCTAACCGTAACCCTAAACCTAACACCAAACTTAATCCTAACACTAACCCTAACCCTAACCCTAAGCCTAACACAAACCCTAACGCTAACCCTTACCCTAACCCTAACCCTATCCCAAACCCTAACAATAACCCAATCCCTAACCCTAACCCTAACCCTAACCCTAACCCTAACCCTAACCCTAACCCTAAGCTAACCCTAACCCTAATCCAAACCCTAACCCTAACACTTACACTAATACTAACCCTAAGCCTAACCCTAACCCAAACCCAAACCCTAAACCTAAAACGAATCCTAAACCTAACCCTAAACGAAACCCTAACCCTAACCCTAACCCTAACCCTAACCCTAACCCTAACCCTAAACCAAACCTAAACCCTAACCCATACCCTAACCCTAACCCTAACCCTAACCCAAACCTAAACCCTAACCCTAACCCTAGCCTAAACTATCCATAACCCTAACACTAACCCTACCCCAAACCAATCCCTAACCCTAACCCTAACCCTAACCCTAAACCTAACCCTAACCCTAAACCAACCTCTAACAGTAACCCTAAACCTAACCCTAACCCCAAACCTAACCCTTACACTATCCGTAACATTAACCCTAACACAAACCAAACCCTAACCCTAACGCTAACCCTAACCTTAGTCCTACCCCTAACCCTAACCCTAAACCACCTCTAACCCTAACCCTAAACCTAACCCTTCCCCTAACCCTCACACTAACTGTAAACCAAACCAAACACTAACCCTAACCCTAAACCTAACACTAACCCAACCCCAAACCCTAAACCTAACCCTATCCCTATCGCCTAACCCTAAACTTAACCCTAACCCTAAGGCAAACCCTAACCCTAACTCTAACCCTAACACTAAACCTAACCCTAACCCAAGCCCAAACAATAACCCTAAACCTAACCCTAACTCTAACCCAAACGCTAACCCTACCCCCAACCCTAACCCTAAACCTAACCCTAACACAAACCCTAACCCTAACCCTAAACCCTAACCCTAACCCTAAACTTAACCCTAACCGAAACCCTAACCCAAACCCTAACCCTAACACTAAACCTAACCCAAACACTAACCCTATACCTAACTCTAACCCAAACCCAAATCCTAACCCTAACCGTAACCCTAAACCTAAAACAAACTCAAACCCAAACCCTAACCCTAAGCCTAACGCAAAAACTAAACCTAACATAAACCCAAGCCCTAACGCTAACGCAAGCCCTAAAACTAACCCTAACCCTAACCCTAACCCTAACCGTAACACTTATCCTAACCCTAACACTAACCCTAAACCAAACCAAACCCTAACCCTAAGCCTAAAGATAACCCTAACCCTAATCCAAACCCTAAGCCTAACACTTACCCTAATACTAAACCTAAGCCTAACCCTACCCCAAACCCACACCCTAAACCTAAAACGAATCCTAAACATAACCTTAAACGAAACCCTAACCCTAACCCTAAACCTAACCCTTACCCAAGCCCTAACTCTAACACTTACCCTAACCCTAACCCTAAGCCTAACCCTAACCCAAACCCACACACTAACCCTAACCCTAACACTAACCCCAACCCTAACCCTAACCCTAACCCTAACTCAAACCCAAACCCTAACACTAACCCTAACCCAAACCCTAAACCTAACCCTAATCCTAATCCTAACCCTAAACATAACCATAACCCTAACCCAAATCCTAACCCTAACCCTAACCCTAACCCTAACCCAAATCCTAACCCTAACCCTAACCCTAACCCAAATCCTAAACCTAACCCAAACCCTAACCCTAACCCTAAACCTAAAACAAACCCTAGCCCTAACCCTAACCCTAACCCAAAACTAAACCTTAACCCTAACCGTAACCCTAACCCTAACACAAACCCTAATCCTAACACTAACCCTAACCCTTACCCTAACCCTAACCCTATCCCAAACCCTAACACTAACCCAAACCCTAACCCTAACCGTAACCCTAACCGAAACCCAAACCCTAATCCTAACACTAAACCTAACCCTAATACTAACCCTAAAACTAATCCTAACCCAAGCCCAAACCCTAACCCTAACCCTAATCCAAACCCTATCCCTATCGCCTAGCCCTAAACCTAACCCTAACCCTAAGCCAAACCCTAACCCTAATTCTAGCCTAACCCTAAATCTAACCCTAACCCAAGCCCAAACACTAACCCTAAACCTAACCCTAACCCTAACCCAAACCGTAACCCTAACTATAACCCTAACCGTAACCCTAACACACACCCTAACCCTAACCCTAACCCTAAACCTAACCCTATCCTAAACCCTAAACGTAACACTAACCCTAACCGTAACCCAAACCCTAACGCAAACCCTAACCCTAACCCTAACCGTAACCCCGAACCCTAACCCTAATCTTAACCCTAACCCAAATCCTCACCAAAACCCTAACCCTAACTTTAAACCTAACCCAAACCCTAACCTGATACCTTACTCTAATCCAAACCCAAACCCTCACCCTAACACTAACCCTAACCCTAACGCTAACCCTAAACCTAAACCTAACCGAAACACAAACCCTAACGCTAAGCCTAACCAAACCTTAAACCTAACATAAACCCAAGCCCTAACCCTAACCCTAACCCTAACCCAAGCCCTAAAACTAACCCTAACCCTAACACTAACACAAACCTAAACCCTAACCCAAACCCTACCCTAAACCTAACCCTAAACCAAACCTAAACACTAACCCTAACACTAATCCTAACCCTAACCTAAACTCTATCCCTAACCCTAACAGTAACCCGACCCCAAACCAAACCGAACCCCTAACCCTAACCCTAACCCTAACCCTAAAACTAAACCAACCTCTAAGAGTAACCCTAAACCAAACGATAACCCCAAACCTAACCCTTACCCTATCCGTAACATTAACCCTAACCCAAACCAAACCCTAACCCTAACCCTAACCCTAATCCTAACCCAAAACCTAAACCTAAATCTAACCCTAAATCTAACCCTAACCCTAACCCTAACCCTAACCCTAACCTTAACCCTAACCCAAACCCTAACCCAAACCCTAAACCTAACACTAAACCTAACCCAAACCCTAACCCTATACCTTACTCTAACCCAAACCCAAATCCTAACCCTAACCCTAACCCTAACCCTAACCCTAACCCTAAACCTAAACCTAACCCAAACCCAAACCCAAACCCTAACCCTAAGCCTAACCCAAACCCTAAACCTAACCTAAACCCAATCCCTAACCCTAACCCTAACCCTAACCCAAGCCCTAAAACTAACGCTAACCCTAATCCTACCCCTTACCCTAACCCTAACACTAACCCTAAACCAAACCTAACACTAACCCTAAGCCTAAACCTAACCCTAACCCTAATCCAAACCCTAACCCTAACACTTACCCTAACCCAAACACTAACCCTATACCTAACTCTAACCCAAACCCAAATCCTAACCCTAACCGTAACCCTAAACCTAAAACAAACTCAAACCCAAACCCTAACCCTAAGCCTAACGCAAAAACTAAACCTAACATAAACCCAAGCCCTAACGCTAACGCAAGCCCTAAAACTAACCCTAACCCTAACCCTAACCCTAACCCTAACCCTAATCGTAACACTTATCCTAACCCGAACACTAACCCTAAACCAAACCAAACCCTAACCCTAAGCCTAAAGATAACCCTAACCCTAATCCAAACCCTAAGCCTAACACTTACCCTAATACTAAACCTAAGCCTAACCCTAACCCAAACCCACACCCTAAACCTAAAACGAATCCTAAACCTAATCTTAAACGAAACCCTAACCCTAACCCTAAACCTAACCCTTATCCAAGCCCTAACTCTAACACTTACCCTAACCCTAACCCTAAGCCTAACCCTAACCCAAACCCACACACTAACCCTACCCCTAACACTAACCCCAACCCTAACCCTAACCCTAACCCTAACTCAAACCGAAACCCTAACACTAACCCTAACACAAACCCTAAACATAACCCTAATCCTAA
>CM069528.1:5187500-5195000 GCA_035773235.1 Eospalax fontanierii
TAAACCTAAACCAAACACAAATCCTAACCGTAAGCCTAACCCACACCTTAAACCTGACCTAAACCCAAGCCCTAACCCTAACCCTAAACCTAACCCAAGCCCAAAAACTAACCCTAACCCTAACCCTAAACCAAACCTAAACCCTAACCCATACCCTAACCCTAATCCTAACCCTAACCCAAACCTAAACCCTAACCCTAACCCTAACCTAAACTATCCCTAACCGTAACACTAACCCTACCCCAAACCAATCCCTAACCCTAACCCTAACCCTAACTCTAAACCTAACCCTAACCCTAAACCAACCTCTAACAGTAACCCTAAACCTAACCCTAACCCCAAACCTAACCCTTACAGTATCCGTAACATTAACCCTAACACAAACCAAACCCTAACCCTAACCCTAACCCTAACCCTAACCCAAAACCTAAACCTAAACCTAACCCTAATCCTAAACCTAACCCTAAGCATAACCCTAACCCTAAGCCTAACCCCAACCCTAACCCTAAACCTAACCTTAAACCAAACCGCAACTCTAAACTTAAATCTAACCCAAACCTAAACCTTAACCCTAACCTTAGTCCTACCCCTAACACTAACCCTAAACCACCTCTAACCCTAACCCTAACCCTAACCCTTCCCCTAACCCTCACAATAACCGTAAACCAAACCAAACCCTAACCCTAACCCTAAACCTAACACTAACCCTAACCCAAACCCTAAACCTAACCCTATCCCTATCGCCTAGACCTAATATTAACCCTAACCCTAAGCCAAACCCTAACCCTAACTCTAACCCTAACACTAAACCTAACCCTAACCCAAGCCCAAACACTAACCCTAAACCTAACCCTAACTCTAACCCAAACGCTTACCCTAACCCTAACCCTAACCCTAAACCTCACCCTAACACAAACCCTAACCCTAACCCGAAACACTAACCCTAACCCTAAACTTAACCCTAACCGAAACCCTAACCCAAAGCCTAACCCTAACACTAAACCTAACCCAAACACTAATCCAATACCTAACTCTAACCCAAACCCAAATCCTAACCCTAACCGTAACCCTAAACCTAAACCAAACGAAAACCCAAACCCTAACCCTAAGCCTAACGCAAAAACTAAACCTAACCTAACCCCAAGCCCTAACCCTAACCCTAACCCTAACCCAAGCCCTAAAACTAACCCTAACCCTAACCCTAACCCTAACCCTAATCGTAACACTTATCCTAACCCTAACACTAACCCTAAACCAAACCAAACCCTAACCCTAAGCCTAAAGCTAACCCTAACCCTAATCCAAACCCTAACCCTAACACTTACCCTAATACTAACCCTAAGCCTAACCCTAACCCAAACCCACACCCTAAACCTAAAACGAATCCTAAACCTAACCCTAAAGAAACCCTAACCCTAACCCTAACCCTAACCCTAACCCTAACCCTAACCCTAACCCTAACCCTAAACCAAACCTAAACCCTAACCCATACCCTAACCCTAACCCTAACCCTAACCTAAACTATCCCTAACCCTAACACTAACCCTACCCCAAACCAATCCCTAACCCTAACCCTAACTCTAAACCTAACCCTAACCCTAAACCAACCTTAACAGTAACCCTAAACCTAAACCTAACCCCAAACCTAACCCTTACACTATCCATAACATTAACCCTAACACAAACCAAACCCTAACCCTAACCCTAACCCTAACCCTAACCCAAAACCTAAACCTAAACCTAACCCTAATCCTAAACCTAACCCTAACCATAACCCTAACCCTAACCCTTAGCCCAACCCTAACCCTAAACCTTACCTTAAACCCAACCCCAACTCTTAACTTAACACTAACCCAAACCTAAACCTTAACCCTAACCTTAGTCCTATCCCTAACCCTAACCCTAAACCACCTCTAAACCTAACCCTAAACCTAACCCTTCCCCTAACCCTCACACTAACCGTAAACCAAACCAAACCCTAACCCTAACACTAAACCTAACACTAAACCTAAGCCAAACCCTAAATCTAACCCTATCCCTATCGCCTAGCCCTAACCTTAACCCTAACCCTAAGCCAAACCCTCACCCTAACTCTAACCCTAACACTAAACCTAACCCTAACCCAAGCCCAAACACTAACACTAAACCTAACCCTAACCCTAACCGTAACCATAACCCTAACCCTAAGCCTAACCCTAACCTTAACTCTAGCCTAACCCTAAATCTAACCCTAACCCAAGCCCAAACACTAATCCTAAACCTAACCCTAACCCTAACCCAAACCGTAACCCTAACTATAACCCTAACCGTAACCCTAACACACACCCTAACCCTAACCCTAAACCTAAACCTAACCCTATCCTAAACCCTAAACGTAACACTAACCCTAACCGTAACCCAAACCCTAACGCAAACCCTAACCCTAACCCTAACCCTAACCCCGAACCCTAACCCTAACCTTAACCCTAACCCAAACCCTCACCCAAACCCTAACCCTAACTTTAAACCTAACCCAAACCCTAACCTGATACCTTACTCTAACCCAAACCCAAACCCTCACCCTAACACTAACCCTAACCCTAACGCTAACCCTAAACTTAAACCTAAACGAAACACAAACCTAACGCTAAGCCTAACCAAACCTTAAACCTAACCTAAACCCAAGCCCTAACCCTAACCCTAACCCTAACCCAAGCCCTAAAACTAACCCTAACCCTAACACTAACACAAACCTAAACCCTAACCCAAACCCTACCCTAAACCTAACCCTAAACCAAACCTAAACACTAACCCTAACCCTAACCCTAACCCTAACCTAAACTCTATCCCTAACCCTAACCCTAACCCGACCCCAAACCAAACCGAACCCCTAACCCTAACCCTAACCCTAACCCTAACCCTAAACCAACCTCTAAGAGTAACCCTAAACCAAACCCTAACCCCAAACCTAACCCTTACCCTATCCGTAACATTAACCCTAACCAAAACCAAACCCTAACCCTAACCCTAACCCTAATCCTAACCCAAAACCTAAACCTAAATCTAAGGCTAAATCTAACCCTAATCCTAACCCTAACCCTAACCCTAAACTTAAGCCTAAAGCAAACCCTAAGCCAACCCCTAAGCCTATGACTAAACCTAACCCAAACCCTAACCCTATACCTTACTCTAACCCAAACCCAAACCCTAACCCTAACCCTAACCCTAACCCTAACCCTAACCCTAACCCTAAACCTAACCCAAACCCAAACCCAAACCCTAACCCTAAGCCTAACCCAAACGCTAAACCTAACCTAAACCCAATCCCTAACCCTAACCCTAATCCTAACCCAAGCCCTAAAACTAACGCTAACCCTAACCCTACCCCTTACCCTAACCCTAACACTAACCCTAAACCAAACCTAACACTAACCCTAAGCCTAAACCTAACCCTAACCCTAATCCAAACCCTAACCCTAACACTTACCCTAACCCTAACACTAAGCTTAACCCTAACCCAAACCCACACACTAACCCTAACCCTAACACTAACCCCAACCCTAACCCTAACCCTAACCCTAACCCTAACCCTAACACAAACCCAAACCCTAACACTAACCCTAAACCAAACCCTAACCCTAACCATAATCCTAACACAACCCTAACCATAACCCTAACCCTAACCCTAACCCTAAGCCTACCCAAACCCTAAACCTAACCCTAACCCTAACCCTAACACAAACCCTAAAACTAACCCTTACACTAACCCTAACCGTATCCCAAACCCTAACACTAACCCAAACCCTAACCCTAAACCTAACCCTAACCGAAACCCAAACCCTAATCCTTACACTAAACCTAACCCTAATACTAACCTTAACACTAACCCTATCCCAAGCCCAAAACCTAACCCTAATCCTAACCCTAACCCTATCACTATCGCCTAGCCCGAACCCTAACCCTAACCCTAACCAGAACCCTAACCCTAAACCTAATCCAAACCCTAAACCTAACTCTAACCCTAACCCTAAAATTAACCCTAACCCAAGCCCAAACAATAACCTTAACCTAACCCTAACCCTAACCCAACCCGTAACCCTAACCATAACCCTAACCGTAACCGTAACACAAACCCTAACCCTATCACTAACCCTAAACCTAACCCTACCCTAAACCCTAACGGTAACACTAACCCCAACCTTAACCCAAAACCTAACCCAAACCCTAACCCTAACACTAACCCTAACCCCTAACCCTAAACCTAACCTTAACCCTAACCCTAACCCTAACCCAAACCTTAACCCTAACCTTAAACATAACCCAAACACTAACCCGATACCTTACTCTAACCCAAACTCAAACCTTAACCCTAACAGTAAACCTAACACTAACCCTAAATCTAAACGTCAACCTAACCAAAACACAAAACCTAACCCTAAGCCTAACCCAAACCTTAAACCTAACCTAAACCCAAGCCCTAACCCTAACCCTAACCCAAGCCCTAAAACTAACCCTAACCCTAACCCTAACCCAAACCTAAACCCTAAAACAAACCCTAACCCTAACCCTAACCCTAACCCTAAACCAAACCTAAACCCTAACCCTAACCGAACCCTAACCCTAACCCTAAGACTAACACCTAACCCTAACCCTAATCTTAACCCTAACCCCAACCCTAACCTTAAACCTAACGCTAACCCTAACCCGAACGCTAACACTAAACCCTAAACCCTAACCCTAAACCTGACCCTAACCCAAAACCTAACACTAAACCTAACCCAAACCCTAACCCTATACCTAACTCTAACCCAAACCCAAATCCTAACCCTAACCGTAACCCTAAACCGAAACCAAACCGAAACCCAAACCCTAACCCTAAGCCTAACCCAAACCCTAAACCTAACCTAAACCCAAGCCCTAACCCTAACCCTAACCCTAAACCAAGCCCTAAAACTAACCCTAACCCTAACCCTAACCCTAACCGTAACACTTATCCTAACCCTAACACTAACCCTAAACTAAACCAAACCCTAACCCTAATCCAAACCCTAACCCTAACACTTACCCTAATACTAACCCTAAGGCTACCCCTAACCCAAACCCACACTCTAAACCTAAATCGAATCCTAAACCTAACCCTAAACGAAACCCTAACCCTAACCCTAACCCTTACCCAAGCCCTAACCCTAACACTTACCCTAAACCTAACCCAAATCTAACCCTAACCCAAACCCACACACTAACCCTAACCCTAACCCAAACCGAAACCCTAACCCTAACCCTAACCCTAACCCTAACTCAAACCCAAACCCTAACACTAACCCTAAACCAAACCCTAAACCTAACCCTAATCCTAATCCTAACCCTAAACATAACCATAACCCTAACCCAAATCCTAACCCTAACCCTAACCCTAACCCTAACCCAAATCCTAACGCTAACCCTAACCCTAAACCTAAACCAAACCCTAGGCCTAACCCTAACCCTAACCCAACCCTAAACCTTAACCCTAACCGTAACCCTAAACCTAACACCAAACCTAATCCTAACACTAACCCTAACCCTAACCCTAAGCCTAACACAAACCCTAACGCTAACCCTTACCCTAACCCTAACCCTATCCCAAACCCTAACAATAACCCAATCCCTAACCCTAACCCTAACCCTAACCCTAACCCTAACCCTAACCCTAAGCTAACCCTAACCCTAATCCAAACCCTAACCCTAACACTTACACTAATACTAACCCTAAGCCTAACCCTAACCCAAACCCAAACCCTAAACCTAAAACGAATCCTAAACCTAACCCTAAACGAAACCCTAACCCTAACCCTAACCCTAACCCTAACCCTAACCCTAACCCTAACCCTAAACCAAACCTAAACCCTAACCCATACCCTAACCCTAACCCTAACCTAACCGAAACCTAAACCCTAACCCTAACCCTAACCTAAACTATCCATAACCCTAACACTAACCCTACCCCAAACCAATCCCTAACCCTAACCCTAACCCTAACCCTAAACCTAACCCTAACCCTAAACCAACCTCTAACAGTAACCCTAAACCTAACCCTAACCCCAAACCTAACCCTTACACTATCCGTAACATTAACCCTAACACAAACCAAACCCTAACCCTAACGCTAACCCTAACCTTAGTCCTACCCCTAACCCTAACCCTAAACCACCTCTAACCCTAACCCTAAACCTAACCCTTCCCCTAACCCTCACACTAACTGTAAACCAAACCAAACACTAACCCTAACCCTAAACCTAACACTAACCCAACCCCAAACCCTAACCCTAACCCTATCCCTATCGCCTAACCCTAAACTTAACCCTAACCCTAAGCCAAACCCTAAACCTAACTCTAACCCTAACACTAAACCTAACCCTAACCCAAGCCCAAACACTAACCCTAAACCTAACCCTAACTCTAACCCAAACGCTAACCCTACCCCTAACCCTAACCCTAAACCTAACCCTAACACAAACCCTAACCCTAACCCTAAACCCTAACCCTAACCCTAACCTTAACCCTAACCGAAACCCTAACCCAAACCCTAACCCTAACACTAAACCTAACCCAAACACTAACCCTATACCTAACTCTAACCCAAACCCAAATCCTAACCCTAACCGTAACCCTAAACCTAAAACAAACTCAAACCCAAACCCTAACCCTAAGCCTAACGCAAAAACTAAACCTAACATAAACCCAAGCCCTAACGCTAACGCAAGCCCTAAAACTAACCCTAACCCTAATCCTAACCCTAACCCTAACCGTAACACTTATCCTAACCCTAACACTAACCCTAAACCAAACCAAACCCTAACCCTAAGCCTAAAGATAACCCTAACCCTAATCCAAACCCTAAGCCTAACACTTACCCTAATACTAACTCTAAGCCTAACCCTAACCCAAACCCACACCCTAAACCTAAAACGAATCCTAAACCTAACCCTAAACGAAACCCTAACCCTAACCCTAACCCTAACCCTTACCCAACCCCCAACACTAACACTTACCCTAACCCTAACCCTAAGCCTAACCCTAACCCTAACCCTAACACTAACCCCAAACCTAACCCTATCCCTAACCCTAACTCAAACCCAAACCCTAACACTAACCCTAACCCAAACCCTAAACGTAACCCTAATCCTAATCCTAACCCTAAACATAACCATAACCCTAACCCAAATCCTAACCCTAACCCTAACCCTAACCCTAACCCAAATCCTAACCCTAACCCTAACCCTAACCCAAATCCTAAACCTAACCCAAACCCTAACCCTAACCCTAAACCTAAACCAAACCCTAGCCCTAACCCTAACCCTAACCCAAACCTAATTCTTAACCCTAACCGTAACCCTAACCCTAACACAAACCCTAATCCTAACACTAACCCTAACCCTTACCCTAACCCTAACCCTATCCCAAACCCTAACACTAACCCAAACCCTAACCCTAACCGTAACCCTAACCGAAACCCAAACCCTAATCCTAACACTAAACCTA
>CM069528.1:5200000-5205000 GCA_035773235.1 Eospalax fontanierii
AACCCCAAACCTAACCCTTACAGTATCCGTAACATTAACCCTAACACAAACCAAACCCTAACCCTAACCCTAACCCTAACCCTAACCCAAAACCTAAACCTAAACCTAACCCTAATCCTAAACCTAACCCAAAGCATAACCCTAACCCTAAGCCTAACCCCAACCCTAACCCTAAACCTAACCTTAAACCAAACCGCAACTCTAAACTTAAATCTAACCCAAACCTAAACCTTAACCCTAACCTTAGTCCTACCCCTAACCCTAACCCTAAACCACCTCTAACCCTAACCCTAACCCTAACCCTTCCCCTAACCCTCACACTAACCGTAAACCAAACCAAACCCTAACCCTAACCCTAAACTTAACACTAACCCTAACCCAAACCCTAAACCTAACCCTATCCCTATCGCCTAGACCTAATATTAACCCTAACCCTAAGCCAAACCCTAACCCTAACTCTAACCCTAACACTAAACCTAACCCTAACCCAAGCCCAAACACTAACCCTAAAACTAACCCTAACTCTAACCCAAACGCTTACCCTAACCCTAACCCTAACCCTAAACCTCACCCTAACACAAACCCTAAACCTAACCCTAAACACTAACCCTAACCCTAAACTTAACCCTAACCGAAACCCTAACCCAAACCCTAACCCTAACACTAAACCTAACCCAAACACTAATCCAATACCTAACTCTAACCCAAACCCAAATCCTAACCCTAACCGTAACCCTAAACCTAAACCAAACCAAAACCCAAACCCTAACCCTAAGCCTAACGCAAAAACTAAACCTAACCTAAACCCAAGCCCTAACCCTAACCCTAACCCTAACCCAAGCCCTAAAACTAACCCTAACCCTAACCCTAATCGTAACACTTATCCTAACCCTAACACTAACCCTAAATCAAACCAAACCCTAACCCTAAGCCTAAAGCTAACCCTAACCCTAATCCAAACCCTAACCCTAACACTTACCCTAATACTAACCCTAAGCCTAACCCTAACCCAAACCCACACCCTAAACCTAAAACGAATCCTAAACCTAACCCTAAACGAACCCCTAACCCTAACCCTAACCCTAACCCTAACCCTAACCCTAACCCTAACCCTAACCCTAACCCTAAACCAAACCTAAACCCTAACCCATACCCTAACCCTAACCCTAACCCTAACCCAATCCTAAACCCTAACCCTAACCCTAACCCTAACCTAAACTATCCCTAACCCTAACACTAACCCTATCCCAAACCAATCCCTAACCCTAACCCTAACTCTAAACCTAACCCTAACCCTAAACCAACCTCTATCAGTAACCCTAAACCTAACCCTAACCCCAAACCTAACCCTTACACTTTCCGTAACATTAACCCTAACACAAACCAAACCCTAACCCTCACCCTAACCCTAACCCTATCCCCAAACCTAAACCTCAAACCTAACCCTAATCCTAAACCTAACCCTAACCATAACCCTAACCCTAACCCTAATCCCAACCCTAACCCTAAACCTAACCTTAAACCAAACCCCAACTCTAAACTTAACACTAACCCAAACCTAAACCTTAACCCTAACCTTAGTCCTATCCCTAACTCTAACCCTAAACCACCTCTAAACCTAACCCTAAACCTAACCCTTCCCCTAACCCTCACACTAACCGTAAACCAAACCAAACCCTAACCCTAACACTAAACCTAACACTAAACCTAACCCAAACCCTAAATCTAACCCTATCCCTATCGCCTAGCCCTAACCTTAACCCTAACCCTAAGCCAAACCCTAACCCTAACTCTAACCCTAACACTAAACCTAACCCTAACCCAAGCCCAAACACTAACCCTAAACCTAACGCTAACTCTAACCCAAACGCTAACCCTAACCCTAAACCTAACCCTAACACAAACCCTAACCCTAACGCTAAACCCTAACCCTAACCCTAACCTTAACCCTAACCCAAACCCTAACCCAAACCCTAACCCTAACACTAAACCTAAGCCAAACCTTAACCCTATACCTAACTCTAACCCAAACCCAAATCCTAACCCTAACCGTAACCCTAAACCTAAACCAAACCCAAACCCAAACCCTAACCCTAAGCCTAACGCAAAAACTAAACCTAACCTAAACCCAAGCCCTAACCCTAACCCTAACCCTAACGAAGCCCTAAAACTAACCCTAAACCTAACCCAAACCCTAACCCTAACCGTAACCCTAACCGAAACCCAAACCCTAATCCTAACACTAAACCTAACCCTAATACTAACCCTAAAACTAATCCTAACCCAAGCCCAAACCCTAACCCTAAACCTAACCCAAACCCTATCACTATCGCCTAGCCCTAACCATAACCCTAACCCTAACCCTAATCCTAAGCCAAACCCTAACCCTAACTCTCCCCTAACCCTAAATCTAACCCTAACCCAAGCCCAAACACTAACCCTAAACCTAACCCTAACCCTAACCCAAACCGTAACCCTAACTATAATCCTAACCGTAACCCTAACACACACCCTAACCCTAACCCTAACCCTAAACCTAACCCTATCCTAAACCCTAAACGTAACACTAACCCTAACCGTAACCCAAACCCTAACACAAACCCTAACCCTAACCCTAACCCTAACCCCGAACCCTAACCCTAACAGTAACCCTAACCCAAACCCTCACCCAAACCCTAACCCTAACTTTAAACCTAACCCGAACCCTAACCTGATACCTTACTCTAACCCAAACCCAAACCCTAACCCTAACACTAACCCTAACCCTAACGCTAAACCTAAACCTAAACCTAACCGAAACACAAACCCTAACGCTAAGCCTAACCAAACCTTAAACCTAACCTAAACCCAAGCCCTAACCCTACCCCTAACCCTAACCCAAGCCCTAAAACTAACCCGAACCCTAACCCTAACACAAACCTAAACCCTAACCCAAACCCTACCCTAAACCTAACCCTAAACCAAACCTAAACACTAACCCTAACCCTAACCCTAACCCTAACCTAAACTCTATCCCTAACCCTAACACTAACCCGACCCCAAACCAAACCGAACCCCTAACCTAACCCTAACCCTAACCCTAACCCTAAACCAACCTCAAAGAGTAGCCCTAAACCAAACCCTAACCCCAAACCTAACCCTTACCCTATCCGTAACATTAACCCTAACGCAAACCAAACCCTAACCCAAACCCTAACCCTAATCCTAACCCAAAACCTAAACCTAAATCTAACCCTAAATCTAACCCTAACCCTAACCCTAACCCTAACCCCAACCCTAACCTTAACCCTAACCCAAACCCTAACCCAATCCCTAAACCTAACACTAAACCTAACCCAAACCCTAACCCTATACCTTACTCTAACCCAAACCCAAACCCTAACCCTAACTCTAACCCTAACCCTAACCCTAAACCTAAACCTAACCCAAACCCAAACCCAAACCCTAACCCTAAGTCTAAACCAAACGCTAAACCTAACCTAAACCCAATCCCTAACCCTAACCCTAACCCTAACCCAAGCCCTAAAACTAACGCTAACCCTAACCCTACCCCTTACCCTAACCCTAACACTAACCCTAAACCAAACCTAAAACTAACCCTAAGCTTAAACCTAACCCTAACCCTAATCCAAACCATAACCCTAACACTTACCCTAACCCTAACACTACGCTTAACCCTAATCCAAACCCACACACTAACCCTAACCCTAACACTAACCCCAAAGCTAACCCTAACCCTAACCCTAACCCTAACCCTAACACAAACCCAAACCCTAACACTAACCCTAAACCAAACCCAAACCCTAACACTAACCCTAAACCAAACCCTAACCCTAACCATAATCCTAACACAACCCTAACCCTAACCCTAACCCAAACCCACACCCTAAACCTAAAACGAATCCTAAACCTAACCCTAAACGAAAACCTAACCCTAACCCTAACCCTAACCCTCACCCCAACCCTAACTCTAAAACTTACCCTAACCCTAACCCTAAGCCTAACCCTAACCCAAACCCACACACTAACCCTAACCCTAACACTAACCCCAAACCTAACCCTATCCCTAACCCTAACTCAAACCCAAACCCTAACACTAACCCTAACCCAAACCCTAAACGTAACCCTAATCCTAATCCTAACCCTAAACATAACCATAACCCTAACCCAAATCCTAACCCTAACCCTAACCCTAACCCTAACCCAAATCCTAACCCTAACCCTAACCCTAACCCAAATCCTAAACCTAACCCAAACCCTAACCCTAACCCTAAACCTAAACCAAACCCTAGCCCTAACCCTAACCCTAACCCAAACCTAATTCTTAACCCTAACCGTAACCCTAACCCTAACACAAACCCTAATCCTAACACTAACCCTAACCCTTACCCTAACCCTAACCCTATCCCAAACCCTAACACTAACCCAAACCCTAACCCTAACCGTAACCCTAACCGAAACCCAAACCCTAATCCTAACACTAAACCTAACCCTAATACTAACCCTAAAACTAATCCTAACCCAAGCCCAAACCCTAACCCTAACCCTAATCCAAACCCTATCCCTATCGCCTAGCCCTAAACCTAACCCTAACCCTAAGCCAAACCCTAACCCTAATTCTAGCCTAACCCTAAATCTAACCCTAACCCAAGCCCAAACACTAACCCTAAACCTAACCCTAACCCTAACCCAAACCGTAACCCTAACTATAACCCTAACCGTAACCCTAACACACACCCTAACCCTAACCCTAACCCTAAACCTAACCCTATCCTAAACCCTAAACGTAACACTAACCCTAACCGTAACCCAAACCCTAACGCAAACCCTAACCCTAACCCTAACCCTAACCCCGAACACTAACCCTAATCTTAACCCTAACCCAAATCCTCACCCAAAACCTAACAATAACTTAAAACCTAACCCAAACCCTAACCTGATACCTTACTCTAACCCAAACCCAAACCCTCACCCTAACACTAACCCTAACCCTAACGCTA
>CM069528.1:5210000-5265000 GCA_035773235.1 Eospalax fontanierii
ACCCTAAACCTCACCCTAACACAAACCCTAAACCTAACCCTAAACACTAACCCTAACCCTAAACTTAACCCTAACCGAAACCCTAACCCAAACCCTAACCCTAACACTAAACCTACCCCAAACACTAATCCAATACCTAACTCTAACCCAAACCCAAATCCTAACCCTAACCGTAACCCTAAACCTAAACCAAACCAAAACCCAAACCCTAACCCTAAGCCTAACGCAAAAACTAAACCTAACCTAAACCCAAGCCCTAACCCTAACCCTAACCCTAACCCAAGCCCTAAAACTAACCCTAACCCTAACCCTAATCGTAACACTTATCCTAACCCTAACACTAACCCTAAACCAAACCAAACCCTAACCCTAAGCCTAAAGCTAACCCTAACCCTAATCCAAACCCTAACCCTAACACTTACCCTAATACTAACCCTAAGCCTAACCCTAACCCAAACCCACACCCTAAACCTAAAACGAATCCTAAACCTAACCCTAAACGAACCCCTAACCCTAACCCTAACCCTAACCCTAACCCTAACCCTAACCCTAACCCTAACCCTAAACCAAACCTAAACCCTAACCCATACCCTAACCCTAACCCTAACCCTAACCCAATCCTAAACCCTAACCCTAACCCTAACCCTAACCTAAACTATCCCTAACCCTAACACTAACCCTACCCCAAACCAATCCCTAACCCTAACCCTAACTCTAAACCTAACCCTAACCCTAAACCAACCTCTAACAGTAACCCTAAACCTAACCCTAACCCCAAACCTAACCCTTACACTATCCGTAACATTAACCCTAACACAAACCAAACCCTAACCCTAACCCTAACCCTAACCCTAACCCAAAACCTAAACCTAAACCTAACCCTAATCCTAAACCTAACCCTAACCATAACCCTAACCCTAACCCTAATCCCAACCCTAACCCTAAACCTAACCTTAAACCAAACCCCAACTCTAAACTTAACACTAACCCAAACCTAAACCTTAACCCTAACCTTAGTCCTATCCCTAACTCTAACCCTAAACCACCTCTAAACCTAACCCTAAACCTAACCCTTCCCCTAACCCTCACACTAACCGTAAACCAAACCAAACCCTAACCCTAACACTAAACCTAACACTAAACCTAACCCAAACCCTAAATCTAACCCTATCCCTATCGCCTAGCCCTAACCTTAACCCTAACCCTAAGCCAAACCCTAACCCTAACTCTAACCCTAACACTAAACCTAACCCTAACCCAAGCCGAAACACTAACCCTAAACCTAACGCTAACTCTAACCCAAACGCTAACCCTAACCCTAAACCTAACCCTAACACAAACCCTAACCCTAACGCTAAACCCTAACCCTAACCCTAACCTTAACCCTAACCCAAACCCTAACCCAAACCCTAACCCTAACACTAAACCTAAGCCAAACCTTAACCCTATACCTAACTCTAACCCAAACCCAAATCCTAACCCTAACCGTAACCCTAAACCTAAACCAAACCCAAACCCAAACCCTAACCCTAAGCCTAACGCAAAAACTAAACCTAACCTAAACCCAAGCCCTAACCCTAACCCTAACCCTAACGCAAGCCCTAAAACTAACCCTAAACCTAACCCAAACCCTAACCCTAACCGTAACCCTAACCGAAACCCAAACCCTAATCCTAACACTAAACCTAACCCTAATACTAACCCTAAAACTAATCCTAACCCAAGCCCAAACCCTAACCCTAAACCTAACCCAAACCCTATCACTATCGCCTAGCCCTAACCATAACCCTAACCCTAACCCTAACCCTAAGCCAAACCCTAACCCTAACTCTTCCCTAACCCTAAATCTAACCCTAACCCAAGCCCAAACACTAACCCTAAACCTAACCCTAACCCTAACCCAAACCGTAACCCTAACTATAATCCTAACCGTAACCCTAACACACACCCTAACCCTAACCCTAACCCTAAACCTAACCCTATCCTAAACCCTAAACGTAACACTAACCCTAACCGTAACCCAAACCCTAACACAAACCCTAACCCTAACCCCAACCCTAACCCCCAACCCTAACCCAAACATTAACCCTAACCCAAACCCTCACCCAAACCCTAACCCTAACTTTAAACCTAACCCAAACCCTAACCTGATACCTTACTCTAACCCAAACCCAAACCCTAACCCTAACACTAACCCTAACCCTAACGATAAACTTAAACCTAAACAAAACACAAACCCTAACGCTAAGCCTAACCAAACCTTAAACCTAACCTAAACCCAAGCCCTAACCCTACCCCTAACCCTAACCCAAGCCCTAAAACTAACCCGAACTCTAACCCTAACACAAACCTAAACCCTAACCCAAACCCTACCCTAAACCTAACCCTAAACCAAACCTAAACACTAACCCTAACCCTAACCCTAACCCTAACCTAAACTCTATCCCTAACCCTAACACTAACCCGACCCCAAACCAAACCGAACCCCTAACCTAACCCTAACCCTAACCCTAACCCTAAACCAACCTCTAAGAGTAGCCCTAAACCAAACCCTAACCCCAAACCTAACCCTTACCCTATCCGTAACATTAACCCTAACGCAAACCAAACCCTAACCCTAACCCTAACCCTAACCCTAACCCTAATCCTAACCCAAAACCTAAACCTAAATCTAACCCTAAATCTAACCCTAACCCTAACCCTAACCCTAACCCCAACCCTAACCTTAACCCTAACCCAAACCCTAACCCAATCCCTAAACCTAACACTAAACCTAACCCAAACCCTAACCCTATACCTTACTCTAACCCAAACCCAAACCCTAACCCTAACTCTAACCCTAACCCTAACCCTAAACCTAAACCTAACCCAAACCCAAACCCAAACCCTAACCCTAAGTCTAAACCAAACGCTAAACCTAACCTAAACCCAATCCCTAACCCTAACCCTAACCCTAACCCAAGCCCTAAAACTAACGCTAACCCTAACCCTACCCCTTACCCTAACCCTAACACTAACCCTAAACCAAACCTAACACTAACCCTAAGCTTAAACCTAACCCTAACCCTAATCCAAACCGTAACCCTAACACTTACCCTAACCCTAACACTACGCTTAACCCTAATCCAAACCCACACACTAACCCTAACCCTAACACTAACCCCAAAGCTAACCCTAACCCTAACCCTAACCCTAACCCTAACACAAACCCAAACCCTAACACTAACCCTAAACCAAACCCTAAACCTAACCATAATCCTAACACAACCCTAACCCTAACCCTAAACCTATCCCTAAACCTAAGCCTAACCCAAACCCTAAACCTAACCGTAACCCTAACCCTAACCCTAACACAAACCCTAAAACTAACCCTTACAGTAACCCTAACCCTATCCCAAACCCTAACACTAACCCAAACCGTAACCCTAAACCTAACCCTAACCGAAACCCAAAACGTAATCCTTATACTAAACCTAACCCTAATACTAACCTTAACACTAACCCTATCCCAAGCCCAAAACCTAACCCTAATCCTAAACCTAACCCTATCACTATCGCGTAGCCCGAAACCTAACCCTAACCCTAACCCTAACCCTAACCCTAATCCAAACCCTAAACCTAACTCTAACCCTAAAACTAAACCTAACCCTAACCCAAGCCCAAACAATAACCCTAACCCTAACCCTAACTTTAACCCTAACCCAAACCCTAACCCAAACCCTAAACCTAACACTAACCCTAATCCAAACCCTAAACCTAACTCTAAACCTAACCCTAAACCTAACCCTAACCCAAGCCCAAACAATAACCCTAAACCTAACCCTAACCCTAACCCAACCAGGAACCCTAACCATAACCCTAACCGTAACTGTAACACAAACCCTAACCCTATCCCTAACCCTAAACCTAACCCTACCCTAAAACCTAACCGTAACACTAACCCTAACCTTAACCCAAACCCTAACCCAAACCCTAACCCTAACCCTAACCCTAACCCTAACCCCTAACCCTAACCCTAACCGTAACCCTAACCCAAACCCTAACCCAAACCTTAACCCTAACCTTAAACATAACCCAAACCCTAACCCGATACCTTACTCTAACCCAAACTCAAACCCTAACCCTAACACTAACCCTAACCCTAACCCTAAATGTAAACGTCAACCTAACCAAAACACAAAACCTAACCCTAAGCCTAACCCAAACCTTAAACCTAACCAAAAGCCAAGCCCTAACCCTAACCCTAACCCTAACCCTAGCCCTAAAACTAACCCTAACCCTAACCCTAACCCAAACCTAAACCCTAACCCAAACCCTAATCCTAACCCTAACCCTAACCCTAAACCAAACCTAAACCCTAACCCTAACCCGAACCCTAACCCTAACCCTAAGCCTAACCCCTAACCCTAACCCTAAACTTAACCCTAACCCAAACCCAAACCTTAAACCTAACGCTAACCCTAACCCTAACCCTAATCCTAGTCCTAACCCTAACCCTAACACTAATCTTCACCCGAATGCAAACCCTAACCCAAACCTTAACCCTAACCTTAAACATAACCCAAACCCTAACCCGATACCTTACTCTAACCCAAACTCAAACCCTAACCCTAACACTAACCCTAACCCTAACCCTAAATGTAAACGTCAACCTAATCAAAACACAAAACCTAACCCTAAGCCTAACCCAAACCTTAAACCTAACCAAAAGCCAAGCCCTAACCCTAACCCTAACCCTAACCCTAGCCCTAAAACTAACCCTAACCCTAACCCTAACCCAAACCTAAACCCTAACCCAAACCCTAACCCTAACCCTAACCCTAACCCTAAACCAAACCTAAAGCCTAACCCTAACCCGAACCCTAACCCTAACCCTAAGCCTAACCCCGAACCCTAACCCTAATCTTTACCCTAACCCAAGCCCCAACCTTAAACCCAACGCGAACCCGAACCCGAACGCTAACCCTAACCCTAACCCCTAACCCTAACACTAATCTTAACCCGAACGCAAACCCTAACCCAAACCCTAACCCTAACCTTAAACCTAACACAAAACCTAACCCGATACATGACTCTAACCCAAACCCAAACCCCAACCCCAACCCTAACCCTAACCCTAACCCTAAACCTAACCCTAACCTAAAGCCTAATCCTAACACTAACCCTAACCCTAACCCTAAAAATAACCCTAACCCTAAGCCAAACCAAAACCTACCCCTATCCCTAAACCTAACCCTAACCAAAGCACAAACACTAATCCTAACACTAAACCTAACCGAAACCCAAACCCTAATCCTAACACTAAACCTAACCCTAATCCTAACCCTAACACTAACTCTAACCCAAGCCCAAATATTAACCCCAATCCTAACCCTAACCCTATCCCTATCGCCTAGGCCTAACCCTAACCCTAACCCTAAGCCAAACCGTAACCCTAACTCTAACCCTAACCCTAAACCTAACCCTAACCCAAGCCCAAACACTATCCCTAAACCTAACCCTAACACTAAACCAAAACCTAACCCTAACCCTAACATAAACCCTAACCCTAACCCTACAAATAAACCTAACCTACCCCAAATCCTAACCGGAACACTAAACCTAACCCTAACCCTAACCCAAACCCTAACCCTAACCGTAACACCTAACCGTAACTCTTAAATAACCCTAACCCAAACCCTAACCCAAACCCTAACCCTAACACTAAACCTAATTCAAACTCTAACCCTATACCTTACTCTAACCCAAACCCAAACCCTAACCCTAAGAGTAAGACTTACCCTAAACCTAATCCAAACCCAAACCCAAAACCTAACCCTAAGCCTAACCCAAAACCTAAACCTAACCTAAACCCAATCCCTAACCCTAACCCTAACCCAAGCCCTAAAACTAACCCTAACCCTAACCCTAACCCTAAACCTAACCCTTACCGTAACCCTAACAGTAACTCTAAACCAAACCAAACCCTAACCCTAAGCCTAAACCTAACACTAACCCTAATCCAAACCCTAACCTAACACTTACCCTTACCCGAACCCTAAGCCTAACCCTAACCCAAACCCACACACTAAACCTAACCCGAACCCTAAAGCTAACCCTAAACGAAATCCTAAACCTAACCCTAACACTTACCCAAGCCCTAACCCTAACACTTACCCTAACCCTAACCCTAAGCCTAACCCTAACCCAAACCCACACCCTAACCCTAACCCTAACACTAACCCCAACCCTGACCCTAACCCTAAACCTAACCATGACTCAAACCCAAACCCTAACACTAACCCTAACCCAAACACTAACCCTAACCCTAACCCTAACCCTAACACTAACCATAACCCTAACACTAACCCAAACCCTAACGCTAACCCTAACCCTAAACCTAAAACTAACCCTAACCCAAACCCTAACCCAAACCCTAACCCTAACCTTGAACCTAACCCAAACCCTAACCCGATACCTTACTCTATCCCAAACCCAAACCCTAACCCTAACCCTAACCCTAACACTAACCCTAACCTAAACCTAAAACTAACCCAAACCCAAACCCTAACCCTAAGCCTAACCCAAACCCTAAACCTAACCTAAACCCAATCCCTAAACTTTACCCTAAACCTAACTCAAGCCCTAAAACTAATGCTAACCCTGACCCTAACACTAAAGCTAAACCTAACCCAAACACAAATCCTAACCGTAAGCCTAACCCAGACCTTAAACCTGACCTAAACCCAAGCCCTAACCCTAACCCTAAACCTAACCCAAGCCCTAAAACTAACCCTAACCCTAACCCTAAATCAAACCTAAACCCTAACCCATACCCTAACCCTAACCCTAACCCTAAACCAAACCTAAACCCTAACCCTAACCCTAACCCTAACCTAAACTATCCCTAACCCTAACACTAACCTTACCCCAAACCAATCCCTAACCCTAACCCTAACCCTAATCCTAAACCTAACCCTAACCCTAAACCAACCTCTAACAGTAACCCTAAAACTAACCCTAACCCCAAACCTAACCCTTACACTATCCATAACATTAACCCTAACACAAACCAAACTTTAACCCTAACCCTAACCCTAACCCTAACCCAAAACCTAAACCTAAACCTAACCCTAATCCTAAACCTAACCCTAACCATAACCCTAACCCTAACCCTAACCGCAACCCTAACCCTAAACCTAACCTTAAAGCAAACCCCAACTCTAAACTTAACTGTAACCCAAACCTAAACCTTAACCCTAACCTTAATGCTACCCCTAACCCTAACCCTAAACCACCCCTAACCCTAACCCTAACCCTATCCCTTCCCCTAACCCTCACACTAACCGTAAACCAAACCAAACCCTAACCCTAACCCTAACCCTAACCCAAAACCTAAACCTAAACCTAACCCTAATCCTAAACCTAACCCTAACCATAAACCTAACCCTAACCCTAACCCCAACCCTAACCCTAAACCTAACCCTAACCCGAACCCTAATCCTAACCTTAACCCTAACACTAACCCTAACCCTAAGCCTAACGCAAACCCTAAACCTAACCTAAACCCAAGCCCTAACCCTAACCCTAACATTAACCCTAAACATAACCCTAACCCTAACCCAAACCCTAACCCTAACCTTGAACCTAAACCAAACCCTAACCCGATACCTTACTCTATCCCAAACCCAAACCCTAACCCTAACACTAACCCTAACCCTAAACCTAAAACTAACCCAAACCCAAACCCTAACCCTAAGCCTAACCCAAACCCTAAACCTAACCTAAACCCAATCCCTAAACTTAACCGTAACCCTAACTCAAGCCCTAAAACTAACGCTAACCCTAACCCTAACACTAAAGCTAAACCTAACCCAAACACAAATCCTAACCGTAAGCCTAACCCACACCTTAAACCTGACCTAAACCCAAGCCCTAACCTAACCCTAACCTTAAACCAAGCCCTAAAACTAACCCTAACCCTAACCCTAAACCAAACCTAAACCCTAACCCATACCCTAACCTTAACCCTAACCCTAAACCAAACCTAAACCCTAACCCTTACCCTAACCCTAACCTAAACTATCCCTAACCCTAACACTAACCCTACCCCAAACCAATCCCTAACCCTAACCCTAACCCTAACCCTAAACCTAACCCTAACCCTAAACCAACCTCTAACAGTAACCCTAAACCTAACCCTAACCCCAAACCTAACACTTACACTATCCGTAACATTAACCCTAACACAAACCAAACCATAACCCTAACCCGAACCTTAACCCTAACCCAAAACCTAAACCTAAACCTAACTCTAATCCTAAACCTAACCCTAACCCTAACCCTAACCCTAACCCCAACCCTAACCCTAAACCTAACCTTAAACCAAACCCCAACTCTAAGCTTAACTCTAACCCAAACCTAAACCTTAACCCTAACCTTAATCCTACCCCTAACCCTAACCCTAAACCACCCCTAACCCTAACCCTAACCCTAGCACTTCCCCTAACCCTCACACTAACCGTAAACCAAACCAAATCCTAACCCTAACCCTAACCCTAACCCAAATCCTAAACCTAAACCTAACCCTAATCCTAAACCTAACCCTAACCATAACCCTACCCTAACCCTAACCCCAACCCTAACCGTAAACCTAACCTTAAACCAAACCCGAACTCTAAACTTAACTCTAACCCAAACCTAAACATTAGCCCTAACCTTAATCCTACCCCTAACCCTAACCCTAAACCACCTCTAACCCTAACCCTAACCCTAACCCTTCCCCTAACCCTATCACTAATCGTAAACCAAACCAAACCCTAAACCTAACCCTAAACCTAACACTAACCCTAACCCAACCCCTAGCCCTAACCCTACGCCTAGCCCTAATCTTAACCCTAACCCTAACCCTAACCCTATCCCTATCGCCTAGCCCTAACCTTAACCCTAACCCTAAGCCAAACCCTAACCCTAACTCTAACCCTAACACTAAACCTAACCCTAACCCAAGCCCAAACACTAACCCTAAACCTAACCCTAACTCTAACCCAAACGCTAACCCTAACCCTAACCCTAACCATTAACCTAACCCTAACACAAACCCTAACCCTAACCCTAAACCCTAACCCTAACCCTAACCATAACCCTAACCGAAACCCTAACCCAAACCCTAACCCTAACACTAAACCTAACCCAAACCCTAACCCTATACCTAACTCTAACCCAAACCCAAATCCTAACCCTAACCGTAACCCTAAACCTAAACCAAACCCAAACCCAAACCCTAACCCTAACCCTAAGCCTAACGCAAACCCTAAACCTAACCTAAACCCAAGCCCTAACCCTAACCCTAACCCTAACCCAAGCCCTAAAACTAACCCTAACCCTAACCCTAACCCTAACCGTAACACTTATCCTAACCCTAACACTAACCCTAAACCAAACCAAACCCTAACCCTAAGCCTAAAGCTAACCCTAACCCTAATCCAAACCCTAACCCTAACACTTACCCTAATACTAACCCTAAGCCTAACCCTAACCCAAACCCACACCCTAAACCTAAAACGAATCCTAAACCTAACCCTAAACGAAACCCTAACCCTAACCCTAACCCTAACCCTTACCCAAGCCCTAACCCTAACACTTACCCTAACCCTAACCCTAAGCCTAACCCTAACCCAAACCCACACACTAAACCTAACTCTAACCCTAACCTTAACCCTAACCCTAACCCAAACCCTAACCCAAACCCTAACCCTAACCTTGAACCTAAACCAAACCCAAACCCGATACCTTACTCTATCCCAAACCCAAAACCTAACCCTAACACTAACCATAACCCTAAACCTAAAACTAACCCAAACCCAAACCGTAACCCTAAGCCTAACCCAAACCCTAAACCTAACCTAAACCCAATCCCTAAACTTAACCCTAACCCTAACTCAAGCCTTAAACTAACACTAACCCTAACCCTAACACTAAAGCTAAACCTAACCCAAACACAAACATAACCGTAAGCCTAACCCACACCTTAAACCTGACCTAAACCCAAGCCCTAACCCTAACCCTAATTTTAAACCAAGCCCTAAAACTAACCCTAACCCTAACCCTAAACCAAACCTAAACCCTAACCCATACCCTAACCTTAACCCTAACCCTAAACCAAACCTAAACCCTAACCCTAACCCTAACCCTAACCTAAACTATCCCTAACCCTAACACTAACCCTACCCCAAACCAATCCCTAACCGTTACCCTAACCCTAACCCTAAACCTAACCCTAACCCTAAACCAACCTCTAACAGTAACCCTAAACCTAACCCTAACCCCAAACCTAACCCTTACACTATCCGTAACATTAACCCTAACACAAACCAAACCATAACCCTAACCCTAACCCTAACCCTAACCCTAACCCTAACCCTAACCCAAAACCTAAACCTAAACCTAACTCTAATCCTAAACCTAACCCTAACCCTAACCCTAACCCTAACCCCAACCCTAACCCTAAACCTAACCTTAAACCAAACCCCAACTCTAAGCTTAACTCTAACCCAAACCTAAACCTTAACCCTAACCTTAATCCTACCCCTAACCCTAACCCTAAACCACCCCTAACCCTAACCCTAAACCTAGCACTTCCCCTAACCCTCACACTAACCGTAAACCAAACCAAACCCTAACCCTAACCCTAAACCTAACCCTAACCCAAAACCTAAACCTAAACCTAACCCTAATCCTAAACCTAACCCTAACCATAACCCTAACCCTAACCCTAACCCCAACCCTAACCGTAAACGTAACCTTAAACCAAACCCCAACTCTAAACTTAACTCTAACCCAAACCTAAACATTAGCCCTAACCTTAATCCTACCCCTAACCCTAACCCTAAACCACCTCTAACCCTAACCCTAACCCTAAACCTTCCCCTAACCCTAACACTAATCGTAAACCAAACCAAACCCTAAACCTAAACCTAAACCTAACACTAACCCTAACCCAAACCCTAACCCTAACCCTATCCCTATCGCCTAGCCCTAATCTTAACCCTAACCCTAACCCTAACCCTATCCCTATCGCCTAGCCCTAACCTTAACCCTAACCCTAAGCCAAACCCTAACCCTAACTCTAACCCTAACACTAAACCTAACCCTAACCCAAGCCCAAACACTAACCCTAAACCTAACCCTAACTCTAACCCAAACGCTAACCCTAACCCTAACCCTAACCATTAACCTAACCCTAACACAAACCCTAACCCTAACCCTAAACCCTAACCCTAACCCTAACCATAACCCTAACCGAAACCCTAACCCAAACCCTAACCCTAACACTAAACCTAACCCAAACCCTAACCCTATACCTAACTCTAACCCAAACCCAAATCCTAACCCTAACCGTAACCCTAAACCTAAACCAAACCCAAACCCAAACCCTAACCCTAACCCTAAGCCTAACGCAAACCCTAAACCTAACCTAACCCAAGCCCTAACGCTAACCCTAACCCTAACCCAAGCCCTAAAACTAACCCTAACCCTAACCCTAACCGTAACCCTAACCGTAACACTTATCCTAACCCTAACACTAACCCTAAACCAAACCAAACCCTAACCCTAAGCCTAAAGCTAACCCTAACCCTAATCCAAACCCTAACCCTAACACTTACCCTAATACTAACCCTAAGCCTAACCCTAACCCAAAACCACACCCTAAACCTAAAACGAATCCTAAACCTAACCCTAAACGAAACCCTAACCCTAACCCTAACCCTAACCCTTACCCAAGCCCTAACCCTAACACTTACCCTAACCCTAACCCTAAGCCTAACCCTAACCCAAACCCACACACTAAACCTAACTCTAACCCTAACCTTAACCCTAACCCTAACCCAAACCCTAACCCAAACCCTAACCCTAACCTTGAACCTAAACCAAACCCAAACCCGATACCTAACTCTATCCCAAACCCAAACCCTAACCCTAACACTAACCATAACCCTAAACCTAAAACTAACCCAAACCCAAACCGTAACCCTAAGCCTAACCCAAACCCTAAACCTAACCTAAACCCAATCCCTAAACTTAACCCTAACCCTAACTCAAGCCTTAAACTAACGCTAACCCTAACCCTAACACTAAAGCTAAACCTAACCCAAACACAAATCATAACCGTAAGCCTAACCCACACCTTAAACCTGACCTAAACCCAAGCCCTAACCCTAACCCTAACCTTAAACCAAGCCCTAAAACTAACCCTAACCCTAACCCTAAACCAAACCTAAACCCTAACCCATACCCTAACCTTAACCCTAACCCTAAACCAAACCTAAACCCTAACCCTAACCCTAACCCTAACCTAAACTATCCCTAACCCTAACACTAACCCTACCCCAAAACAATCCCTAACCCTAACCCTAACCCTAACCCTAAACCTAACCCTAACCCTAAACCAACCTCTAACAGTAACCCTAAACCTAACCCTAACCCCAAACCTAACCCTTACACTATCCGTAACATTAACCCTAACACAAACCAAACCCTAACCCTAACCCTAACCCTAATCCTAACCCTAACCCAAAACCTAAACCTAAACCTAA
The DNA here is from genome assembly GCA_035773235.1 of Eospalax fontanierii. NCBI lineage: Eukaryota > Metazoa > Chordata > Mammalia > Rodentia > Spalacidae > Eospalax > Eospalax fontanierii. Next base: position 5,222,576 of record CM069528.1, read on the forward strand.
CTCTAGTCCTAAACCTAACCCTAACCATAACCCTAACCCTAACCCTAACCCCAACCCTAACCCTAAACCTAACCTTAAACCAAACCCCAACTCTAAGCTTAACTCTAACCCAAACCTAAACCTTAACGCTAACCTTAATCCTACCCCTAACCCTAACCCTAAACCACCTCTAACCCTAACCCTAACCCTAACCCTTCCCTTAACCCTAACACTAATCGTAAACCAAACCAAACCCTAACCCTAACCCTAAACCTAACACTAACCCTAACCCAAACCCTAACCCTAACCCTATCCCTATCGCCTAGCCCTAACCTTAACCCTAACCCTAACCCTAACCCTATCCCTATCGCCTAGCCCTAACCTTAACCCTAACCCTAAGCCAAACCCTAACCCTAACTCTAACCCTAACACTAAAACTAACCCTAACCCAAGCCCAAACACTAACCCTAAACCTAACCCTAACTCTAACCCAAACGCTAACCCTAACCCTAACCCTAACCCTAAACCTAACCCTAACACAAACCCTAACCCTAACCCTAAACCCTAACCCTAACCCTAACCTTAACCCTAACCGAAATCCTAACCCAAACCCTAACCCTAACAAAAAACCTAACCCAAACCCTAACCCTATACCTAACTGTAACCAAAACCCAAATCCTAACCCTAACCGTAACCCTAAACCTAAACCAAACCCAAACCCAAACCCAAACCCTAACCCTAAGCCTAACGCAAACCCTAAACCTAACCTAAACCCAAGCCCTAACCCTAACCCTAACACTAACCCAAGCCCTAAAACTAACCCTAACCCTAACCCTAACCCTAACCCTAACCGTAACACTTATCCTAACCCTAACACTAACCCTAAACCAAACCAAACCCTAACCCTAACCCTAAAGCTAACCCTAACCCTAATCCAAACCCTAACCCTAACACTTACCCTAATACTAACCCTAAGCCTAAAACTAAACCAAACCCACACCCTAAACCTAAAACGAATCTTAAACCTAACCCTAAACGAAACCATAAACGTAACCCTAACCCTAACCATTACCCAAGCCCTAACCCTAACACTTACCCTAACCCTAACCCTAAGCCTAACCCTAACCCAAAACCGCACACTAACCCTAACCCTAACACTAAACCCAACCCTAACCCTAACCCTAACCCTAACCCTAACTCAAACCCAAACCCTAACACTAACCCTAATCCTAATCCTAACCCTAAACATAACCATAACCCTAACCCAAAACCTAACCCTAACCCTAACCCTAACCCTAAACCAAATCCTAACCCTAACCCTAACCCTAACCCTAACCCAAATCCTAAACCTAACCCTAACCCTAACCCTAACCCTAAAACAACCTCTAAGAGTAACCCTAAACCAAACCCTAACCCCAAACGTAACCCTTACCCTATCCGTAACATTAACCCTAACCCAAACCAAACCCTAACCCTAACCCTAACCCTAATCCTAACCCAAAACCTAAACCTAAATCTAACCCTAAATCTAACCCTAACCCTAACCCTATTCCTAACCCTAACCCTAACCCTAACCTTAACCCTAACCCAAACCCTAACCCAAACCCTAAACCTAACACTAAACCTAACGCAAACCCTAACCCTATACCTTACTCTAACCCAAACCCAAACCCTAACCCTAACCCTAACCCTAACCCTAAACCTAAACCTAACCCAAACCCAAACCCAAACCCTAACCCTAACCCTAAGCCTAACCCAAACCCTAAACCTAACCTAAACCCAATCCCTAACCCTAACCCTAACCCTAACCCAAGCCCTAAAACTAACCCTAACCCTAAGCCTAACCCTTACCCTAACCCTAACACTAACCCTAAACCAAACCTAAAACTAACCCTAAGCCTAAACCTAACCCTAAACCTAATCCAAACCCTAACCCTAACACTTACCCTAACCCTAACACTAAGCTTAACCCTAACCCAAACCCACACAATAACCCTAACCCTAACACTAACCCCAACCCTAACGCTAACCCTAACCCTAACCCTAACACAAACCCAAACTCTAACACTAACCCTAAACCAAACCCTAACCCTAACCATAATCCTAACACAACCCTAACCCTAACCCAAAGCCTAACCCTACCCCTAACGCTAACCCAAACCCTAAACCTAACCCTAACCCTAACCCTAACCCTAACACAAACCCTAAAACTAACCCTTACAGTAACCCTAACCGTATACCAAACCCTAACACTAACCCAAACCCTAACCCTAACCCTAACCCTAATCGAAACCCAAACCCTAATCCTTACACTAAACCTAACCCTAATACTAACCTTAACACTAACCCTATCCCAAGCCCAAAACCTAACCCTAACCCTAACCCTAACCCTATCACTATCGCCTAGCCCGAACCCTAAACCTAACCCTAAATCTAACCCTAACCTTAACCCTAATCCAAACCCTAAACCTAACTCTAACCCTAACCCTAAACCTAACCCTAACCCAAGCCCAAACAATAACCCTAAACCTAACCCTAACCCTAACCCAATCCGTAAACCTAACCATAACCCTAACCGTAACCGAAACACAAACCCTAACCCTATCCCTAACCCTAAACCTAACCCTACCCTAAACCCTAACCGTAACACTAACCCTAACTTTAACCCAAACCCTAACCCAAATCCTAACCCTAAACCTAATCCTAACCCCTAACCCTAACCCTAACCTTAACCCTAACCCAAACCCTAACCCAAACCTTAACCCTAACCTTAAACATAACCCAAACCCTTACCCGATACCTTACTCTAACCCAAACCCAAACCCTAACCCTAACACTAACGCTAACCCTAACCCTAAATCTAAACGTCAACCTAACCAAAACACAAAACCTAACCCTAAGCCTAACCCAAACCTTAAACCTAACCTAAACCCAAGCCCTAACCCTAACCCTAACCCTAACCCAAGCCCTAAAACTAGCCCTAGCCCTAACCCTAACCCAAACCTAAACCCTAACCCAAACCCTAACCCTAACCCTAACCCTAAACCAAACCGAACCCTAAACCTAACCCGAACCCTAACCCTAACCCTAAGCCTAACCCCTAACCCTAACCCTAATCTTAACCCTAACCCAAACCATAACCTTTAACCCAACGAGAACCCCAAACCGAACGACAACACTAAACCCTAAACCCTAACCCTAAACCTGACCCTAACCCAAAACCTAACACTAACCCTAACCCAAATCCTAAACCTAACCATAAACCTAACCCTAACCCAATCCCTACTGCCGAGCCCTAACCATAACCCTAAACCTAAGCCAAACCCTAACTCTAACTCTAACCCTTACCCTATACCTAACCCTAACCCAAGACCAAACACTAACCCTAAACCTAACCCTAACCCTAACCCAAACCACAACCCTAACCCTAACCCTAACCCTAACCCTAACCCTAACCATAACCCCCAACCCTAACCCTAAACCTAACCCTAACCCTAACCCTAACGCTAACCCTAACCCTAACCATAACCCTAACACTAATCTTAACCCGAACGCAAACCCTAACCCAAACCCTAACTCTAACCTTAAACCTAACCCAAAACCTAACCCGATACCTGACTCTAACCCAAACCCAAACCCCAACCCCAACCCTAACCCTAACCCTAACCCTAAACCTAACCCTAACCCAAAGCCTAATCCTAACACTAACCCTAACCCTAACCCTAACAATAACCCTAACCCTAAGCCAAACCAAAACCTACCCCTATCCCTAAACCTAACCCTAACCAAAGCCCAAACACTAATTCTAACACTAAACCTAACCGAAACCCAAACCCTAATCCTAACACTAAACCTAACCCTAATCCTAACCCTAACACTAACTCTAACCCAAGCCCAAATATTAACCCCAATCCTAACCCTAACCCTATCCCTATCGCCTAGCCCTAACCCTAACCCTAACCCTAAGCCGAACCGTAACCCTAACTCTAACCCTAACCCTAAACCTAACCCTAACCCAAGCCCAAACACTATCCCTAAACCTAACGCTAACACTAACCCAAACCCTAACCCTAACCCTAACACAAACCCTAACCCTACAAATAAACCTAACCTACCCCAAATCCTAACCGGAACACTAACCCTAACCCTAACCGTAACCCAAACCCTAACCCTAACCCTAACCCTAACACCTAACCCTAACCCTTACCTTAACCCTAAACCAAACCCTAACTCCAACCCTAACCCTAACACTAAACCTAACCCAAACTCTAACCCTATACCTTACTCTAACCCAAACCCAAACCCTAACCCTAACCCTAACACTCACCCTGAAACTAATCTTACCCAAACGCAAAACCTAACCCTAAGCCTAACCCAAAACCTAAACCTAACCTAAACCCAATCCTTAACCCTAACCCTAACCCAAGCCCTAAAACTAACCCTAACCCTAACCCTAACCCTAAACCTAACCCTTACACTAACCCTAACAGTAACCCTAAACCAAACCAAACCCAAACCCTAAGATTAAACCTAACACTAACCATAATCCAAACCCTAACCTAACACTTACCCTAACCCGAACCCTAAGCCTAGCCCTAACCCAAACCCACACACTAAACCTAACCCGAACCCTAAAGCCAACCCTAAACGAAATCCTAAACCTAACCCTAACACTTACCCAAGCCTTAACCCTAACACTTACCCTAAGCCTAAACCTAAGCCTAACCCTAACCCAAACCCACACCGTAACACTAACCCTAACACTAACCCCAACCCTGACCCTAACCCTAACCCTATCCAAGACTCAAACCCAAACCCTAACACTAACCCTAACCCAAACCCTAACCCTAACCCTAACCCTAACCCAAAACCTAACACTAACCATAACCCTAACGCTAACCCAAACCCTAACGCTAACCCTAACCCTAAACCTAACACTAACCCTAACCCAAACCCTAACCCAAACCCTAACCCTAACCTTGAACCTAACCCAAACCCTAACCCGATACCGTACTCTAACCCATACACAAACCCTAACCCTAACCCTAACCCTAACACTAACCCTAACCCTAACCCTAAAACTAACCCAAACCCAAACCCTAACCCTAAGCCTAACCCAAACCCTAAACCTAACCTAAACCCAATCCCTAAACTTAACCCTAACCCTAACTCAAGCCCTAAAACTAACGCTAACCCTAACCCTAACACTAAAGCTAAACCTAACCCAAACACAAATCCTAACCGTAAGCCTAACCCACACCTTAAACCTGACCTAAACCCAAGCCCTAACCCTAACCCTAACCCTAACCCAAGCCCTAAAACTAACCCTAACCCTAACCCTAAACCAAACCTAAACCATAACCCATACCCTAACCTTAACCCTAACCATAAACCAAACCTAAACCCTAACCCTAACCCTAACCTAAACTATCCCTAACCCTAACACTAACCCTAGCCAAACCAATCCCTAACCCTAACCCTAACCCTAACCCTAAACCTAACCCTAACCCTAATCCAACCTCTAAGAGTAACTCTAAACCTAACCCTAACCCCAAACCTAACCCTTACACTATCCGTAACATTAACCCTAACACAAAGCAAACCCTAACCCAAACCCTAACCCTAACCCTAACCCAAAACCTAAACCTAAACCTAACCCTAATCCTAAACCTAACCCTAACCATAACCCTAACCCTAACCCTAACCCTAACCCTAACCCTAACCCTAAACCTAACCTTAAACCAAACCCCAACTCTAAACTTAACACTAACCCAAACCTAAACCTTAACCATAACCTTAATCCTACCCCTAACCCTAACCCTAAACCACCCCCAACCCCAACCCTAACCCCAGCCCTTCCCCCAACCCCCAGACCAACCGTAAAACAAACCAAACCCTAACCCTAACCCTAAACCTAACACTAACCCTAACCCAAACCCTAACCCTAACCCTATCCCTATCTCCTAGCCCTAACCTTAACCCTAGCCCTAAGCCAAACCCTAACCCTAGCTCTAACCCTAACACTAAACCTAACCCTAACCCAAGCCCAAACACTAACCCTAAACCTAACCCTAACTCTAACCCAAACGCTAACCCTAACCCTAAACCTAACCCTAAACCTAACCCTAACACAAACCCTAACCCTAACCCTAAACCCTAACCCTAACCCTAACCTTAACCCTAACCGAAACCCTAACCCAAACCCTAACCCTAACACTAAACCTAACCCAAACCCTAACCCTATACCTAACTCTAACCTAAACCCAAATCCTAACCCTAACCGTAACCCTAAACCTAAACCAAACCCAAACCCAAACCCTAACCCTAAGCATAACCCAAACCCTAAACTTAACCTAAACCCAAGCCCTAACCCTAACCCTAACCGTAACCCAAGCCCTAAAACTAACCCTAACAATAACCCTTACCCTAACCCTAAAAGTAACACTTATCCTAACCCTAACACTAACCCTAAACCAAAGCAAACCCTAACCCTAATCCTAAAGCTAACTCTAAACCTAATCCAAACCCTAACCCTAACACTTACCCTAATACTAACCCTAAACCTAACCCTAACCCAAACCCACACCCTAAACCTATACCGAATTCTAAACCTAACCCTAAACGAAACCCTAACCCTAACTCTAACCCTAACCCTTACCCAAGCCCTAACCCTAACACTTACTCTAACCCTAACCGTAAGCCTAACCCTAACCCAAACCCACACACTAACCCTAACCCTAACACTAACCCGAACCCTAACCCTAACCCTAACCCTAAGCCTAACTCAAACCCAAACCCTAACACTAACCCTAACCCAAACCCTAAACCTAACCCTAATCCTAATCCGAACCCTAAATATAACCATAACCCTAACCCAAACACTAACCCTAACCCTAACCCTAACCCTAACCCTAAACCTAACACTAACCCTAACCCTAACCCTAACCCAAACCCTAACCCTAACCTTGAACCTAACCCAAACCCTAACCCGATACCTTACTCTATCCCAAAACCAAACCCTAACCCTAACCCTAACCCTAACACTAACCCTAACCCTAAATCTAAAACTAACCCTAACCCTAACCCTAACACAAACCTGAACCCTAACCCAAACCCTACCCTTAACCTAACCCTAAACCAAACCTAAACACGAAGCCTAACTCTAACCCTAACCCTAACCCTAACCTAAACTCTATCCCTAACCCTAAAACTAACGCTACACCAAACCAAACAGAACCCCTAACCCTAACCCTAACCCTAACCATAAACCAACCTCTAAGAGTAACCCTAAACCAAACCCTAACCCCAAACCTAACCCTTACCCTATCCGTAACATTAAACCTAACCCAAACCAAACCCTAACCCTAACCCTAACCCTAATACTAACCCAAAACCTAAACCTAAATCTAACCCTAAACCAAACCCTAACCCAAACCCTAAACCTAACACTAAACCTAACCCAAACCCTAACCCTATACCTTACTCTAACCCAAACCCAAACCCTAACCCTTACCCTAACCCTAACCCTAAACCTAAACCTAACCCAAACCCAAACCCAAACCCTAACCCTAAGCCTAACCGAAACCCTAAACCTAACCTAATCCCAATCCCTAACCCTAACCCTAAGCCTAACTCAAGCCCTAAAACTAACCCTAATCCTAACCCTACCCCTTACCTTAACCCTAACACTAACCCTAAACCAAACCTAACACTAACCCTAACCCTAACATTAACCCCAACCCTAACCCTAACCCTAATCCTAACACTTACCCTAACCCTAACCCTAACCAAAACTCTAACCCTAACCCTAACCTGAACTCTAACACTAAACCCTAAACCCTAAACCTAAACCTAACCCTAACCCAAAACCTAACACTAACCCTAACCCAAATCCTAACCCTAACCCTAAATCTAACCCTAACCCAAACCCAAACCCAAACCCTAACCCTAACCTTAACCTTAACACTAACCCAAACCATAACCCAAACGCTAACTCTAACCCTAAACCTAACCCTAACCGAAAACCAAACCCTAATCCTAACATTAAACCTAACCCTAATACTTACCCTAACACTAACCCTAACCCAAGTGCAATCGCTAACCTTAACCCTAACACTAACCCTATCACTATCGCCTAGCCCTAACCCTAACCCTAACCCTATCACTATCGCCTAGCCCTAACCCTAACCCTAACCCTAACCCTAAACCTAACCCTAACCCAAGCCCAAACACTGACCTAAACCTAACCCTAAGCCTAACCCAAACGGTAACCCTAACCGTAACCCTAACCGTAACACTAACACACACCCTAACCCTAACCCTAACCCTAAAGCTAACCCTACCCTAAACCCTAACCGTAACAATAACCCTAACCCTAAGCCTAAGCCTAACCCTAACCCTAACCCCTAACCCTAACACTAATCTTAACCCGAACGCAAACCCTAACCCAAACCCTAACCCTAACCTTAAACCTAACCCAAAACCTAACCCGATACCTGACTCCAACCCAAACCCAAACCCCAACCACAACCTTAACCCTAACCCTAACCCTAAACCTAACCCTAACCCAAAGCCTAATCCTAACACTAACCCTAACACTAACCCTAACAATAGCCCTAACCCTAAGCCAAACCAAAACCTACCCCTATCCCTAAACCTAACCGTAAACAAAGCCCAAACACTAATCCTAACACTAAACCTAACCGAAACCCAAACCCTAATCCTAACACTAAACCTAACCCTAACACTAACTCTAACCCAAGCCCAAATATTAACCCCAATCCTAACCCTAACTCTATCCCTATCGCCTAGCCCTAACCCTAACCCTAACCCTAAGCCAAACTGTAACCCTAACTCTAACCCTAACGCTAAACCTAACCCTAACCCAAGCCCAAACACTATCCCTAAACCTAACCCTAACACTAACCCAAACCCTAACCCTAACCCTAACACAAACCGTAACCCTAACCCTACAAATAAACCTAACCTACCCCAAATCCTAACCGGGACACAAACCCTAACCCTAACCCTAACCCAAACCCTAACCCTAACCCTAACACCTAACCCTAACCCTTACCTTAACCCTAACCCAAACCCTAACCCAAACCCTAACCCTAACACTAAACCTAACCCAAACTCTAACCCTATACCTTACTCTAACCCAAACCCTAACCCTAACCCTAACACTAACACTAAACCTAATCCTAACCCAAACCCAAAACCTAACCCTAAGCCTAACCCAAAACCTAAACCTAACCTAAACCCAATCCCTAACCCTAACGCTAACCCAAGCCCTAAAACTAACCCTAACCCTAAACCTAACCATAAACCTAACCCTTACACTAACCCTAACAGTAACCCTAAACCAAACCAAACCCTAACCCTAAGCCTAAACCTAACACTAACCCTAATCCAAACCCTAACCTAACACTTACCCTAACCCGAACCCTAAGCCTAACCCTAACCCAAACCCACACACTAAACCTAACCCAAACCCTAAATCTAACCCTAAACGAAATCCTAAACCTAACCCTAACAGTTACCCAAGCCCTAACCAAAACACTTACCCTAACCCTAAACCTAAGCCTAACCCTAACCCAAACACACACCCTAACCCTAACCCTAACACTAACCCCAACCCTGACCCTAACCCTAACCCAAACCATGACTCAAACCCAAACCCTAACACTAACCCTAACCCAAACCCTAACCCTAATCCTAACCCTAACCCTAACCCTAACCCTAACACTAACCATAACCCTAACGCTAACCCAAACCCTAACGCTAACCCTAACCCTAAACCTAACACTAACCCTAACCCAAACCCTAACCCAAACCCTAACCCTAACCTTGAACCTAACCCAAACCCTAACCGGATACCTTACTCTATCCCAAACCCAAACCCTAACCCTAACCCTAACCCTAACACTAACCCTAACCCTAAATCTAAAACTAACCCTAACCCTAACCCTAACACAAACCTAAACCCTAACCCAAACCCTACCCTAAACCTAACCCTAAACCAAACCTAAACACGAACCCTAACCCTAACCCTAACCCTAAACTAAACTCTATCCCTAACCCTAAAACTAACGCTACCCCAAACCAAACAGAACCCCTAACCCTAACCCTAACCCTAACCATAAACCAACCTCTAAGAGTAACCCTAAACCAAACCCTAACCCCAAACCTAACCCTTACCCTATCCGTAACATTAACCCTAACCCAAACCAAACCCTAACCCTAAGCCTAAATCTAATCCTAACCCAAAACCTAAACCTAAATCTAACCCTAAATCTAACACTAACCCTAACTCTAACCCTAACCCTAACCCTAACCCTAACCTTAACCCTAAACCAAACCCTAACCCAAACCCTAAACCTAACACTAAACCTAACCCAAACCCTAACCCTATACCTTACTCTAACCCAAACCCAAACCCTAACCCTTACCCTAACCCAAACCCTAAACCTAAACCTAACCCAAACCCAAACCAAACCCTAACCCTAAGCCTAACCCAAACCTTAAACCTAACCTAAACCCAATCCCTAACCCTAACCCTAACCCTAACCCAAGCCCTAAAACTAACCCTAACCCTAACCCTACCCCTTACCTTAACCCTAACACTAACCCTAAACCAAACCTAACACTAACCCTAACCCTAACATTAACCCCAACCCTAACCCTAACCCTAATCCTAACATTTACCCTAACCCTAACCCTAACCAAAACTCTAACCCTAACCCTAACCTGAACTCTAACACTAAACCCTAAACCCTAAACCTAAACCTAAACCTAACCCAAAACCTAACACTAACCCTAACCCAAATCCTAACCCTAACCCTAAACCTAACCCTAACCCAACCCAAACCCAAACCCTAACCTTAACCTTAACCTTAACACTAACCCAAACCCTAACCCAAACCCTAACTCTAACCCTAAACCTAACCCTAACCGAAAACCAAACCCTAATCCTAACATTAAACCTAACCCTAATACTAACCCTAACACTAACCCTAACCCAAGTGCAATCGCTAACCCTAACCCTAACACTAACCCTATCACTATCGCCTAGCCCTAACCCTAACCCTAACCCTATCACTATCGCCTAGCCCTAACCCTAACCCTAACCCTAACCCTAAACCTAACCCTAACCCAAGCCCAAACACTGACCTAACCCTAACCCTAAGCCTAACCCAAACCGTAACCCTAACCATAACCCTAACCGTAACACTAACACACACCCTAACCCTAACCCTAACCCTAAAGCTAACCCTACCCTAAAACCTAACCGTAACAATAACCCTAACCCTAAACCTAAGCCTAACCCTAACCCTAACCCTAACCCTAACACTATTCTTAACCCGAACGCAAACCCTAACCCAAACCCTAACCCTAACCTTAAACCTAACCCAAAACCTAACCCGATACCTGACTCTAACCCAAACCCAAACCCCAACCCCAACCCTAACCCTAACCCTAACCCTAAACCTAACCCTAACCCAAAGCCTAATCCTAACACTAACCCTAACACTAACCCTAACAATAACCCTAACCCTAAGCCAAACCAAAACCTACCCCTATCACTAAACCTAACCCTAAACAAAGCCCAAACACTAATCCTAACACTAAACCTAACCGAAACCAAAACCCTAATCCTAACACTAAACCTAACCCTAATCCTAACCCTAACACTAACTCTAACCCAAGCCCAAATATTAACCCCAATCCTAACCCTAACCCTATCCCTATCACCTAGCCCTAACCCTAACCCTAACCCTAAGCCAAACCGTAACCCTAACTCTAACCCTAACCCTAAACCTAACCCTAACCCAAGCCCAAACACTATCCCTAAACCTAACCCTAACACTAACCCAAACCCTAACCCTAACCCTAACACAAACCGTAACCCTAACCCTACAAATAAACCTAACCTACCCCAAATCCTAACCGGAACACTAACCCTAACCCTAACCCTAACCCAAACCCTAACCCTAACCCTAACACCTAACTCTAACCCTTACCTTAACCCTAACCCAAACCCTAACCCAAACCCTAACCCTAACACTAAACCTAACCCAAACTCTAACCCTATACCTTACTCTAACCCAAACCCTAACCCTAACCCTAACACTAACCCTAAACCTAATCCTAACCCAAACCCAAAACCTAACCCTAAGCCTAACCCAAAACCTAAACCTAACCTAAACCCAATCCCTAACCCTAACGCTAACCGAAGCCCTAAAACTAACCCTAACCCTAACCCTAACCCTAAACCTAACCCTTACACTAACCCTAACAGTAACCCTAAACCAAACCAAACCCTAACCCTAAGCCTAAACCTAACACTAACCCTAATCTAAACCCTAACCTAGCACTTACCCTAACCCGAACCCTCAGCCTAACCCTAATCCAAACCCACACACTAAACCTAACCCGAACCCTAAAGCTAACCCTAAACGGAATCCTAAACCTAACCCTAACACTTACCCAAGCCCTAACCCTAACACTTACCCTAACCCTAAACCTAAGCCTAACCCTAACCCAAACCCACACCCTAACACTAACCCTAACACTAACCCCAACCCTGACCCTAACCCTAACCCTAACCATGACTCAAACCCAAACCCTAACACTAACCCTAACCCAAACCCTAACCCTAACCCTAACCCTAACCCTAACCCTAACACTAACCATAACCCTAACGCTAACCCAAACCCTAACGCTAACCCTAACCCTAAACCTAACACTAACCCTAACCCAAACCCTAACCCAAACCCTAACCCTAACCTTGAACCTAACCCAAACCCTAACCCGATACCTTACTCTATCCCAAACCCAAACCCTAACCCTAACGCTAACCCTAACACTAACCCTAACCCTAAATCTAAAACTAACCCAAACCCAAACCCTAATCCTAAGCCTAACCCAAACCCTAAACCTAACCTAAACCCAATCCCTAAACTTAACCCTAACGCTAACTCAAGCCCTAAAACTAACGCTAACCCTAACCCTAACACTAAAACTAAACCTAACCCAAACACAAATCCTAACCGTAAGCCTAACCCACACCTTAAACCTGACCTAAACCCAAGCCCTAAAACTAACCCTAACCCTAACCCTAAACCAAACCTAAACCCTATCCCATATCCTAACACTAACCCTAACCCTAAACCAAACCTAAACCCTAACCCTAACCCTAAACCTAACCTAAACTATCCCTAACCCTAACACTAACCCTACCCCAAATCAATCCCTAACCCTAACCCTAACCCTAACGCTAAACCTAACCCTAACCCTAAACCAACCTCTAACAGTAACTCTAAACCTAACCCTAACCCCAAACCTAACCCTTACACTATCCGTAACATTAACACTAACACAAAGCAAACCCTAACCCTAACCGTAACCCTAACCCAAAACCTAAACCTAAACCTAACCCTAATCCTAAACCTAACACTAACCATAACCCTAACCCTAACCCTAACCCCAACCCTAACCCTAAACCTAACCTTAAACCAAACCCCAACTCTAAACTTAACTCTAACCCAAACTTAAACCTTAACCCTAACCTTAATCCTACCCCTAACCCTAACCCTAAACCACCGCTAACCCTAACCCTAACCCTAGCCCTTCCCCTAACCCTCAGACTAACTGTAAAACAAACCAAACCCTAACCCTAACCCTAACCCAAACCTAACCTGATACCTTACTCTATCCCAAACCCAAACCCTAACCCTAACCCTAACCCTAACACTAACCCTAACCCTAAATCTAAAACTAACCCTAACCCTAACCCTAACACAAACCTAAACCCTAACCCAAACCCTACCCTAAACCTAACCCTAAACCAAACCTAAACACGAACCCTAACCCTAACCTAAACCCTATCCCTAACCCTAAAACTAACGCTACCCCAAACCAAACAGAACCCCTAACCAAAACCCTAACCCTAACCATAAACCAACCTCTAAGAGTAACCCTAAACCAAACCCTAACCCCAAACCTAACCCTTACCCTATCCGTAACATTAACCCTAACCCAAACCAAACCCTAATCCTAACCCTAAATCTAAACCTAACCCAAAACCTAAACCTAAATCTAACCCTAAATCTAACCCTAACCCTAACTCTAACCCTAACCCTAACCCTAACCCTAACCTTAACCCTAAACCAAACCCTAACCCAAACCCTAAACCTAACACTAAACCTAACCCAAACCCTAACCCTATACCTTACTCTAACCCAAACCCAAACCCTAACCCTTACCCTAACCCTAACCCTAAACCTAAACCTAAACCAAACCAAAACCCAAACCCAAACCCTAACCCTAAGCCTAACCCAAACCCTAAACCTAACCTAATCCCAATCCCTAACCCTAACCCTAACCCAAACCCAAGCCCTAAAACTAACCCTAACCCTAACCCTACCCCGTACCTTAACCCTAACACTAACCCTAAACCAAACCTAACACTAACCCTAACCCTAACATTAACCCCAACCCTAACCCTAACCCTAATCCTAACACTTACCCTAACCCTAACCCTAACCAAAACTCTAACCCTAACCCTAACCTGAACTCTAACACTAAAGCCTAAACCCTAAACCTAAACCTAACCCTAACCCAAAACCTAACACTAACCCTAACCCAAATCCTAACCCTAACCCTAAACCTAACCCTAACCCTAAACCTAAACCAAACCCTAGCCCTAACACTAACCCTAACCCAAACCTAAACCTGAACCCTAAACGTAACCCTAAACCTAAAACAAACCCTAATCCTAACACTAATCCTAACCCTTACCCTAACCCTAACCCTATCCTAAACCCTAACACTAACCCAAACCCTAACCCTAACCGTAACCCTAACCGAAACCCAAACCCTAATCCTAATACTAAACCTAACCCTAATACTAACCCTAAAACTAATCCTAACCCAAGCCCAAACCCTAACCCTAACCCTAACCCAAACCCTATCCCTATCGCCTAGCCCTAACCCTAACCCTAACCCTAACCCTAACCCTAAGCCAAACCCTAACCCTAACTCTACCCTAACCCTAAATCTAACCCTAACCCAAGCCCAAACACTAACCCTAAACCTAACCCTAACCCTAACCCAAACCGTAACCCTAACTATAACCCTAACCGTAACCCTAACACACACCCTAACCCTAACCCTAACCCTAAACCTAACCCTATCCTAAACCCTAAACTTAACACTAACCCTAACCGTAACCCAAACCCTAACACAAACCCTAACCCTAACCCCGAACCCTAACACTAACCTTAACCCTAACCCAAACCCTCACCCAAACCCTAACCCTAACTTTAAACCTAACCCAAACCCTAACCTGATACCTTACTCTAACCCAAACCCAAACCCTAACCCTAACACTAATCCTAACGCTAATGCTAACCCTAAACCTAAACCTAACCGAAACACAAACCCTAACGCTAAGCCTAACCAAATCTTAAACCTAACCTAAACCCAAGCCCTAACCCTAACCCTAACCCAAGCCCTAAAACTAACCCGAACCCTAACCCTAACACAAACCTAAACCCTAACCCAAACCCTACCCTAAACCTAACCCTAAACCAAACCTAAACACTAACCCTAACCCTAACCATATCCCTAACCTAAACTCTATCCCTAACCCTAACACTAACCCGACCCCAAACCAAACCGAACCCCTAACCCTAACCCTAACCCTAACCCTAACCCTAAACCAACCTCTAAGAGTAGCCCTAAACCAAACCCTAAACCGTAACCCTAACCATCACCCTAACCCTAACTCTAACCCAAACGCTAACCCTAACCCTAACCCTAACCCAAACCCAAAACCTAACCCTAACCGTAACCCTAAACCTAACACAAACCCTAATCCTAACACTAACCCTAACCCTAAAACAAACCCTAAAACTAACCCTTACACTAACCCTAACCATATGCCAAACCCTAACACTAACCGATATCCTAACCCTAACCCTAACCGAAACCCAAACCCTTATCCTAACTCTAGACCTAACCCTAATACTAACCCTAATCATAACCCTAACCCTAACCCTAACCCAAACCCTAACCCTAACCCTAACCCTAACCCTATCGCTATCACCTAGCCCTAAACCTAACCCTAAACCTAAACCTAACCCTAAGCCAAACCCTAACCCTAACTCTAACCCTAACCCGAAACCTAACCCTAACCCTAACCCTAAGCCAAACCCTAACCCTAACTCTAACCATAATCCTAAACCTAAACCTAACCCAAGCCCAAACACTAACCCTAAACCTAACCCTAACCCTAACCCAAACCGTAACCCTAACCATAACCCTAACCGTAACCCTAACACAAACCCTAACCCTAACCCTAACCCTAACCCAAACCCTAACGGTAACACTAACCCTAAACCTAACCCGAACCCTAAAGTAACCCTAACCCAAACCCTAAACTAAACGCTAACCCTAACCCTAACGCTAACCCAAACCCTAACACTAACCCTAATCCAAATCCTAACTCTAACCCTGAACCTAACCCAAACCCAAACTTCAACACTAAACCTAACCCAAACCCTAATCCTAACACTAACCCTAACCCTAACTCTAATCCTAACCCTAACACAAAACCTAACCCTAAACCTTACCCTAACCCTAACCCTATTCCAAACCCTAACACTAACCCAAACCCTAACCTTAACCCTAAACCTACCCCTAACAAAAACCCAAACCCTAACCCTAACTCAAACCCTAACCCTAACCTTAACCTGAACCCTAACACTAAACCCTAAACCCGAAACCTAAACTTAACCCTAACCCAAAACCTAACACTAAACCTAACCCTAATCCTAACCCTAACCCTAACCCTAACCCTAACCCAAACACAAACACAAACCCTAACCCTTACCCTAACCTTAACACTAACCCAAACCATAACCCAAACCCTAACCCTAACCCTAAACCTAACCCTAACCGAAAACCAAACCCTAATCCTAACACTAAAGCTAACCCTAATACTAACCCTAACACTAACCCTAACCCAAGTGCAATCGCTAACCCTAACCCTAACCTTAACCCTATCCCTATCGCCTAGCCGTAACACTAACCCTAACTCTAACCCTAACCCTAACACTAAGCCAAACCCTAACACTAACTCTAACCCTAACCCTAAACCTATCCCTAACCCAAGCCAAAACACTGACCTAACCCTAACCCTAACCCTAACCCAAACCGTAACCCTAACCATAACCCTAACCGTAACACTAACACACACCCTAACCCTAATCTTAACGCTTAAGCTAACCCTACCTTAAACCCTAACCGTATCAATAACCCTAACCCTAAGCCTAAGCCTAACCCTAACCCTAACCCCTAACCCTAACACTAATCTTAACCCGAACGCAAACCCTAACCCAAACCCTAACCCTAACCTTAAACCTAACCCAAATCCTAACCCAATACCTGTCTCTAACCCAAACCCAAACCCCAACCCTAACCCTAACCCTAACCCTAAACCAAACCCTAACACAAACCCAAACCCCTACCCTAAGCCTAACCCAAACCCTAAACCTAACCTAAACCCAATGCCTAACCCTAACCCTAACCCTAACCCAAGCCCCAAAACTAACCCTTACCCTAACCCTAACCCTAACCCTAACCCTAAAACTAACCCAAACCCTAACACCAACGATAAAGCTAAACCTAACCGAAACACAAACCGTAACCCTAAGCCTAACCCAAACATTAAACCAAACCTAAACGCAAGCCCTAAACCTAACCGAAGCCCTTAAACTAAACCTAACCCTAACCCTAACCCAAACCTAAACCCTAACCCAAACCCAAACCCTAACCCTAACCCTAACCCTAAACCAAACCTAAACCCAAGCCCTAACCCTAACCCTAACCCTAACCGAAGCCCTTAAACTAACCCTAACACTAACCCTACCCCAAACCAATCCCTAAACCTTTCCCCAACCCTAACCCTAACCCTAACCCTAAACCAAACTCTAACAGTTACCCTAAACCTAACCCTAACCCCAAACCTAATCCTTACCCTATCAGTAACATTAACCCTAACCCAAACCAAATCCTAACCCTAACCCTAACCCTTACCCTAACCCAAAACCTAAACCTAAACCTAACCCTAATCCTAAACCTAACCCTAACCCTAACCCTAACCCTAAACCTAAACCAAACCCTAGCCCTAACCCTAACCTTAACCCAAACCTAAACCTTAACCCTAACCGTAACCCTAAACATAACACAAACCCTAATCCTAACACTAACCCTAACCCTTACCTAACCCTAACCCTATCCCAAACCTTAACACTAACCCAAACCCTAACCCTAACCGTAACCCTAACCGAAACCCAAACCCTAATCCTAACACTAAACCTAACCCTAATACTAACCCTAAAACTAATCCTAACCCAAGCCCAAACCCTAACCCTAACCCTAACCCAAACCCTATCCCTATCGCCTAGCCCTTACCCTAACCCTAACCCTAAACCTAACCCTAAGCCAAACCCTAACCCTAACTCTAGCCTAACCCTAAATCTAACCCTAACCCAAGCCCAAACACTAACCCTAAACCTAACCCTAACCCTAACCCTAACCCTAACCCTAACCCTAACACAAACCTAAACCCTAACCCAAACCCTACCCTAAACCTAACCCTAAACCAAACCTAAACACTACCCCTAACCCTAACCCTAACCCTAACCTAAACTCTATCCCTAACCCTAACACTAACCCGACCCCAAACCAAACCGAACCCCTAACCCTAACCCTAACCCTAACCGTAAACCCACATCTAAGAGTAACCCTAAACCAAACCCTAACCCCAAACCTAACCCTTACCCTATCCGTAACATTAACCCTAACCCAAACCAAACCCTAACCCTAACCCTAACCCTAATCCTAACCCAAAACCTAAACCTAAATCTAACCCTAAATCTATCCCTAACCCTAACCCTAACCCTAACCCTAACCCTAAACTTAACCCTAACCCAAACCCTAACCCAAACCCTAAACCTAACACTAAACCTAACCCTAATCCTAAACCTAACCCTAACCCTAACCCTAACCCAAACACAAACACAAACCCTAACCCTAACCCTTACCTTAACACTAACCCAAACCATAACCCAAACCCTAACCCTAACCCTAAACCTAACCCTAACCGAAAACCAAACCCTAATCCTAACACTAAAGCTAACCCTAATACTAACCCTAACACTAACCCTAACCCAAGCGCAATCGGTACCCCTAACCCTAACCTTAACCCTATCCCTATCGCCTAGCCGTAACCCTAACCCTAACTCTAACCTTAACCCTAACACTAAGCCAAACCCTAACACTAATTCTAAACCTAACCCTAAACCTAACCCTAACCCAAGCCCAAACACTGACCTAACCCTAACCCTAACCCTAACCCAAACCGTAACCCTAACCATAACCCTAACCGTAAAACTAACACACACCCTAACCCTAATCTTAACGCTTAAGCTAACCCTACCCTAAACCCTAACCGTATCAATAACCCTAACCCTAAGCCTAAGCCTAACCCTAACCCTAACCCCTAACCCTAACACTAATCTTAACCCGAACGCAAACCCTAACCCAAACCCTAACCCTAACCTTAAACCTAACCCAAATCCTAACCCAATACCTGTCTCTAACCCAAACCCAAACCCCAACCCTAACCCTAACCCTAACCCTAAACCAAACCCTAACACAAACCCAAACCCCTAACCTAAGCCTAACCCAAACCCTAAACCTAACCTAAACCCAATGCCTAACCCTAACCCTAACCCTAACCCAAGCCCTAAAACTAACCCTTACCCTAACCCTAACCCTAACCCTAACCCTAAAACTAACCCTAACCCTAACACTAACGATAAAGCTAAACCTAACCCAAACACAAACCGTAACCCTAAGCCTAACCCAAACATTAAACCAAACCTAAACCCAAGCCCTAAACCTAACCGAAGCCCTTAAACTAAACCTAACCCTAACCCTAACCCAAACCTAAACCCTAACCCAAACCCTAACCCTAACCCTAACCCTAAACCAAACCTAAACCCAAGCCCTAACCCTAACCGAAGCCCTTAAACTAACCCTAACACTAACCCTACCCCAAACCAATCCCTAAACCTTTCCCTAACCCTAACCCTAACCCTAACCCTAAACCAACCTCTAAGAGTTACCCTAAACCTAACCCTAACCCCAAACCTAACCCTTACCCTATCAGTAACATTAACCCTAATCCAAACCAAATCCTAACCCTAACCCTAACCCTTACCCTAACCCAAAACCTAAACCTAAACCTAACCCTAATCCTAAACCTAACCCTAACCCTAACCCTAACCCTAAACCTAAACCAAACCCTAGCCCTAACCCTAACCCTAACCCAAACCTAAACCTTAACCCTAACCGTAACCCTAAACATAACACAAACCCTAATCCTAACACTAACCCTAACCCTTACCTAACCCTAACCCTATCCCAAACCCTAACACTAACCCAAACCCTAACCCTAACCGTAACCCTAACCGAAACCCAAACCCTAATCCTAACACTAAACCTAACCCTAATACTAACCCTAAAACTAATCCTAACCCAAGCCCAAACCCTAACCCTAACCCTAACCCAAACCCTATCCCTATCCCCTAGCCCTAACCCTAACCCTAACCCTAACCCTAACCCTAAGCCAAACCCTAACCCTAACTCTAGCCTAACCCTAAATCTAACCCTAACCCAAGCCCAAACACTAACCCTAAACCTAACCCTAACCCTAACCCAAACCGTAACCCTAACTATAACCCTAACCGTAACCCTAACACACACCCTAACCCTAACCCTAACCCTAAACCTAACCCTATCCTAAACCCTAAACGTAACACTTACCCTAACCGTAACCCAAACCCTAACGCAAACCCTAACCCTAACCCTAACCCTAACCCCGAACCCTAACCCTAACCTTAACCCTAACCCAAACCCTCACCCAAACCCTAACCCTAACTTTAAACCTAACCCAAAACCTAACCTGATACCTTACTCTAACCCAAACCCAAACCCTCACCCTAACACTAACCCTAACCCTAACGCTAACCCTAAACTTAAACCTAACCGAAACACAAACCCTAACGCTAAGCCTAACCAAACCTTAAACCTAACCTAAACCCAAGCCGTAACCCTAACCCTAACCCTAACACAAGCCCTAAAACTAACCCGAACCCTAACCCTACCACAAAGATAAACCCTAACCCAAACCCTACCCTAAACCTAACCCTAAACCAAACCTAAACACTAACCCTAACCCTAACCCGAACCTAAACTCTATCCCTAACCCTAACACTAACCCGACCCCAAACCAAACCGAACCCCTAACCCTAACCCTAACCCTAACCCTAAACCCACCTCTAAGAGTAACCCTAAACCAAACCCTAACCCCAAACCTAACCCTTACCCTATCCCTAACATTAACCCTAACCCAAACCAAACCCTAACCCTAACCCTAACCCTAATCCTAACCCAAAACCTAAACCTAAATCTAACCCTAAATCTATCCCTAACCCTAACCCTAACCCTAACCCTAAACTTAACCCTAACCCAAACCCTAACCCAAACCCTAAACCTAACACTAAACCTAACCCAAACCCTAACCCTATACCTTACTCTAACCCAAACCCAAACCCTAACCCTAACCCTAACCCTAACCCTAACCCTAACCCTAAACCTAAACCTACCCCAAACCCAAACCCAAACCCTAACCCTAAGCCTAACCCAAACGCTAAACCTAACCTAAACCCAATCCCTAACCCTAACCCTAATCCTAACCCAAGCCCTAAAACTAACGCTAACCCTAACCCTACCCCTTACCCTAACCCTAACACTAACCCTAAACCAAACCTAACACTAACCCTAAGCCTAAACCTAACCCTAACCCTAATCCAAACCCTAACCCTAACACTTACCCTAACCCTAACACTAAGCTTAACCCTAACCCAATCCCACACACTAACCCTAACCCTAACACTAACCCCAACCCTAACCCTAACCCTAACCCTAACCCTAACACAAACCCAAACGCTAACACTAACCCTAAACCAAACCCTAACCCTAACCATAATCATAACACAACCCTAACCCTAACCCTAACCCTAACCCTAACCCTAAGCCTACCCAAACCCTAAACCTAACCCTAACCCTAACCCTAACACAAACCCTAAAACTAACCCTTACACTAACCCTAACCGTATCCCAAACCCTAACACTAACCCAAACCCTAACCCTAAACCTAACCCTAACCGAAACCCAAACCCTAATCCTTACACTAAACCTAACCCTAATACTAACCTTAACACTAACCCTATCCCAAGCCCAAAACCTAACCCTAATCCTAACCCTAACCCTATCACTATCGCCTAGCCCGAACCCTAACCCTAACCCTAACCCGAACCCTAACCCTAAACCTAATCCAAACCCTAAACCTAACTCTAACCCTAACCCTAAAACGAACCCTAACCCAAGCCCAAACAATAACCCTAAACCTAACCCTAACCCTAACCCAACCCGTAACCCTAACCATAACCCTAACCGTAACCGTAACACAAACCCTAACCCTATCACTAACCCTAAACCTAACCCTACCCTAAACCCTAACCGTAAACCTAACCCTAAACTTAACCCAAAACCTAACCCAAACCCTAACCCTAACACTAACCCTAACCCCTAAACCTAACCCTAACCTTAACCCTAACCCTAACCCTAACCCAAACCTTAACCCTAACCTTAAACATAACCCAAACCCTAACCCAACACCTTACTCTAACCCAAACTCAAACCTTATCCCTAACAGTAAACCTAACACTAACCCTAAATCTAAACGTCAACCTAACCAAAACACAAAACCTAACCCTAAGCCTAACCCAAACATTAAACCTAACCTAAACCCAAGCCCTAACCCTAACCCTAACCCAAGCCCTAAAACTAACCCTAACCCTAACCCTAACCCAAACCTAAACCCTAAAACAAACCCTAACCCTAACCCTAACCCTAACCCTAAACCAAACCTAAACCCTAACCCTAACCGAACCCTAACCCTAACCCTAAGACTAACCCCTAACCCTAACCCTAATCTTAACCCTAACCCCAACCCCAACCCTAAACCTAACCCTAACCCTAACCCCAACGCTAACACTAAACCCTAAACCCTAACCCTAAACCTGACCCTAACCCAAAACCTAACACTAAACCTAACCCAAACCCTAACCCTATACCTAACTCTAACCCAAACCCAAATCCTAACCCTAACCGTAACCCTAAACCTAAACCAAACCCAAACCCAAACCCTAACCCTAAGCCTAACCCAAACCCTAAACCTAACTTAAACCCAAGCTCTAACCCTAACCCTAACCCTAACCCAAGCCCTAAAACTAACCCTAACCCTAACCCTAACCCTAACCGTAACACTTATCCTAACCCTAACACTAACCCTAAACCAAACCAAACCCTAACCCTAATCCTAAAGCTAACCCTAACCCTAATCCAAACCCTAACCCTAACACTTACCCTAATACTAACCCTAAGGCTAACCCTAACCCAAACCCACACTCTAAACCTAAATCGAATCCTAAACCTAACCCTAAACGAAACCCTAACCCTAACCCTAACCCTTACCCAAGCCCTAACCCTAACACTTACCCTAAACCTAACCCTAAGCCTAACCCTAACCCAAACCCACACACTAACCCTAACCCTAATACTAACCCCAACCCTAACCCTAACCCTAACCCTAACCCTAACTCAAACCCAAACCCTAACACTAACCCTAACCCAAACCATAAACCTAACCCTAATCCTAATCGTAACCCTAAACATTACCATAACCCTAACCCAAATCCTAACCCTAACCCTAACCCTCACCCTAACCCAAATCCTAACGCTAACCCTAACCCTAAACCTAACACTAACCCTAACCCTAACCCTAAGCCTAACACAAACCCTAACGCTAACCCTTACCCTAACCCTAACCCTATCCCAAACCGAACAATAACCCAATCCCTAACCCTAACCCTAACCCTAACCCTAACACTAACCCTAACCCTAACCATGACTCAAACCCAAACCCTAACACTAACCCTAACCCAAACCCTAACCTTAACCCTAACCATGACTCAAACCCAAACCCTAACACTAACCCTAACCCAAACTTTAACGCTAACCCTAACCCTAAACCTAAACCTAACCCTAACCCAAACCCTAACCCTAACCTTGAACCTAACCCAAACCCTAACCCGATACCTTACTCTAACCCAAACCCAAACCCAAACCCTAACCCTAACCCTAACCCTAAACCTAACCCTAATCGAAACCCTAACCCAAACCCTAACCCTAACACTAAACCTAACCCACACACTAACCCTATACCTAACTCTAACCCAAACCCAAATCCGAACCCTAACCGTAACCCTAAACCTAAACCAAACCCAAACCCAAACCCTAACCCTAAGCCTAACGCAAAAACTAACCCTAACCCATACCCTAACCCTAACCCTAACCCTAACCCAAACCTAAACCCTAACCCTAACCCTAACCTAAACTATCCATAACCCTAACACTAACCCTACCCCAAACCAATCCCTAACCTTAACCCTAACCCTAACCCTAAACCTAACCCTAACCCTAAACCAACCTCTAACAGTAACCCTAAACCTAACCCTAACCCCAAACCTAACCCTTACACTATCCGTAACATTAACCCTAACACAAACCAAACCCTAAACCTAACCCTAACCCTAAACTTAGTCCTACCCCTAACCCTAACCCTAAACCACCTCTAACCCTAACCCTAAACCTAACCCTTCAGCTAGCCCTCACACTAACCGTAAACCAAACCAAACACTAACCCTAACCCTAAACCTAACACTAACCCTAACCCAAACCCTAACCCTAACCCTATCACTATCGCCTAACCCTAAACTTAACCCTAACCCTAAGCCAAACCCTAACCCTAACTCTAACCCTAACACTAAACCTAACTCTAACCCAAGCCCAAACACTAACCCTAAACCTAACCCTAACTCTAACCCAAACGCTAACCCTAACCCTAACTCTAACACTAACCCTAGTCCTAACCCTAACCCTAACCCTAACCCTAACCTTAACCCTAACCGAAACCCTAACCCAAACCCTAACCCTAACACTAAACCTAACCCAAACACTAACCCTATACCTAACTCTAACCCAAACCCAAATCCTAACCCTAACCGTAACCCTAAACCTAAAACAAACTCAAACCCAAACCCTAACCCTAAGCCTAACGCAAAAACTAAACCTAACCTAAACCCAAGCCCTAACCCTAACCCTAACCCTAACGCAAGCCCTAAAACTAACCCTAACCCTAACCCTAACCGTAACACTTATCCTAAACCTAACACTAACCCTAAACCAAACCAAACCCTAACCCTAAGCCTAAAGATAACCCTAACCCTAGCCCTAACCTAAGCCTAACCCTAACCCAAACCCACACCCTAAACCTAAAACGAATCCTAAACCTAACCCTAAACGAAACCCTAACCCTAACCCTAACCCTTACCCAAGCCCTAACCCTAACACTTACCCTAACCCTAACCCTAAGCCTAACCCTAACCCAAACCCACACACTAACCCTAACCCTAACACTAACCCCAACCCTAACCCTAACCCTAACCCTAACTCAAACCCAAACCCTAACACTAACCCTAACCCAAACCCTAAACCTAACCCTAATCCTAATCCTAACCCTAAACATAACCATAACCCTAACCCAAATCCTAACCCTAACCCTAACCCTAACCCTAACCCAAATCCTAACCCTAACCCTAACCCTAACCCAAATCCTAAACCTAACCCTAACCCTAACCCTAACCCTAAACCTAAACCAAACCCTAGCCCTAACCCTAACCCTAACCCAAACCTAAACCTTAACCCTAACCGTAACCCTAAACCTAACACAAACCCTAATCCTAACACTAACCCTAACCCTTACCCTAACCCTAACCCTATCCCAAACCCTAACACTAACCCAAACCCTAACCCTAACCGTAACCCTAACTGAAACCCAAACCCTAATCCTAACACTAAACCTAACCCTAATACTAACCCTAAAACTAATCCTAACCCAAGCCCAAACCCTAACCCTAACCCTAACCCAAACCCTATCCATATCGCCTAGCCCTAAACCTAACCCTAACCCTAAGCCAAACCCTAACCCTAATTCTAGCCTAACCCTAAATCTAACCCTAACCCAAGCCCAAACACTAACCCTAAACCTAACCCTAACCCTAACCCAAACCGTAACCCTAACTATAACCCTAACCGTAACCCTAACACACACCCTAACCCTAACCCTAACCCTAAACCTAACCCTATCCTAAACCCTAAACGTAACATTAACCCTAACCGTAACCCAAACCCTAACGCAAACCCTAACCCTAACCCTAACCCTAACCCCGAACCCTAACCCTAATCTTAACCCTAACCCAAACCCTCACCCAAACCCTAACCCTAACTTTAAACCTAACCCAAACCCTAACCTGATACCTTACTCTAACCCAAACCCAAACCCTCACCCTAACACTAATCCTAACCCTAACGCTAACCCTAAACCTAAACCTAACCGAAACACAAACCCTAACGCAAAGCCTAACCAAACCTTAAACCTAACATAAACCCAAGCCCTAACCCTAACCCTAACCCTAACCCAAGCCCTAAAACTAACCCTAACCCTAACACTAACACAAACCTAAACCCTAACCCAAACGCTACCCTAAACCTAACCCTAAACCAAACCTAAACACTAACCCTAACCCTAACCCTAACCCTAACCTAAACTCTATCCCTAACCCTAACACTAACCCGACCCCAAACCAAACCGAACCCCTAACCCTAAACCTAACCCTAACCCTAACCCTAAACCAACCTCTAAGAGTAAACCTAAACCAAACCCTAACCCCAAACCTAACCCTTACACTATCCGTAACATTAACCCTAACCCTAACACAAACCCTAACCCAAACCCTAAACCTAACCCTAATCCTAACCCAAAACCTAAACCTAAATCTAACCCTAAATCTAACCCTAACAATAACCCTAACCCTAACCCTAACCCTAACCTTAACCCTAACCCAAACCCTAACCCAAACCCTAAACCTAACACTAAACCTAACCCAAACCCTAACCCTATACCTTACTCTAACCCAAACTCAAATCCTAATCCTAACCCTAACCCTAACCCTAACCCTAAACGTAACCCTAACCCAAACCCAAACCCAAACCCTAACCCTAAGCCTAACCCAAACCCTAAACCTAACCTAAACCCAATCCCTAACCCTAACCCTAACCCTAACCCAAGCCCTAAAACTAACGCTAACCCTAACCCTACCCCTTACCCTAACCCTAACACTAACCCTAAACCAAACCTAACACTAACCTTAAGCCTAAACCTAACCCTAACCCTAATCCAAACCCTAACCCTAACACTTACCCTAACCCTAACACTAAACTTAACCCTAACACAAACCCACACACTAACCCTAAGCCTAACCCTAACCCTAACCCTAACCCTAACCCTAACCCTAAGCCTAACCCAAACCCTAAACCTAACCCTAACCCTAACCCTAACCCTAGCACAAACCCTAAAACTAACCCTTACAGTAACCCTAACCGTAACCCAAACCCTAACACTAACCCAAACCCTAACCCTAAACCTAACGCTACCCGAAACCCAAACCCTAATCCTTACACTAAACCTAACCCTAATACTAACCTTAACACTAACCCTATCCCAAGCCCAAAACCTAACCCTAATCCTAACCCTAACCCTATCACTATCGCCTAGCCCGAACCCTAACCCTAACCCTAACCCTAACCCTAACCCTAATCCAAACCCTAAACCTAATTCTAACCGTAACCCTAAACCTAACCCTAACCCAAGCCCAAACAATAACCCTAAACCTAACCCTAACACTAACCCAACCTGTAACCCTAACCATAACCCTAACCGTAACCGTAACACAAACACTAACCCTATCCCTAACCCTAAACCTAACCGTAACACTCACCCTAACCTTAACCCAAACCCTAACCCAAACCCTAACCCTAACCCTAACCCTAAGCCCTAACCCTAAACCTAACCTTAACCCTAACCCAAACCCTAACCCAAACCTTAACCCTAACCTTAAACATAACCCAAACCCTAACCCGATACCTTACTCTAACCCAAACTCAAACCCTAACACTAACCCTAACCCTAACACTAACCCTAACCCTAAACCTAAACCTAACCCAAACCCAAACCCTAACCTAAGCCTAACCCAAACCCTAAACCTAACCTAAACCCAATCCGTAAACTTAACGCTAACCCTAACACAAGCCCTAAAACTAACGCTAACCCTAACCCTAACACTAAAGCTAAACCTAACCCAAACACAAATCCTAACCGTAAGCCTAACCCAGACCTTAAACCTGACCTAAACCCAAGCCCTAACCCTAACCCTAACCCAAGCCCTAAAACTAACCCTAACCCTAACCCAAACCTAAACCCTAACCCAAACCCTAACCCTAACCCTAACCCTAACCCTAAACCAAACCTAAACCCTAACCCTAACCGAACCCTAACCCTAACCCTAAGCCTAACCCCTAACCCTAACCCTAATCTTAACCCTAACCCCAACCCTAACTTTAAACCTAACGCTAACCCTAACCCGAACGCTAACACTAAACCCTAAACCCTAACCCTAAACCTGACCCTAACCCAAAAGCTAACACTAAACCTAACCCAAACCCTAACCCTATACCTAACTCTAACCCAAACCCAAATCCTAACCCTAACCGTAACCATAAACCTAAACCAAACCCAAAGCCAAACCCTAACGCTAAGCCTAACCCAAACCCTAAACCTAACCTAAACCCAAGCCCTAACTCTAACCCTAACCCTAACCCAAGCCCTAAAACTAACCCTAACCCTAACCCTAACCCTAACCGTAACACTTATCCTAACCCTAACACTAACCCTAAACCAAACCAAACCCCAACCCTAATCCTAAAGCTAACCCTAAACCTAATCCAAACCCTAACCCTAACACTTACGCTAATACTAACCCTAAGGCTAACCCTAACCCAAACCCACACTCTAAACCTAAATCGAATCCTAAACCTAACCCTAAACGAACCCCTAACCCTAACCCTAACCCTTACCCAAGCCCTAACCCTAACACTTACCCTAAACCTAACCCTAAGCCTAACCCTAACCCAAACGCACACACTAACCCTAAACCTAACACTAAACCCAACCCTAACCCTAACTCTAACCCTAACCATAACTCAAACCCAAATCCTAACACTAACCCTAACCCAAACCCTAAACCTAACCCTAATCCTAATCGTAACCCTAACCATAACCATAACCCTAACCCAAATCCTAACCCTAACCCTAACGCAAATCCGAACCCTAACCCTAACCCTAAACCTAACCCTAAACCTAAACCAAACCCTAGCCATGACCCTAACCCTAACCCAACCCTAAACCTTAACCCTAACCGTAACCCTAAACCTAACACCAACCCTAATCCTAACACTAACCCTAACCCTAACCCTAAGCCTAACACAAACCCTAACCCTAACCCTTACCCTAACCCTAAACCTATCCCAAACCCTAACACTAACTCTAACCCTAACCCTAACCCTAACCCTAACCATGACTCAAACCCAAACCCTAACACTAACCCTAAACCAAACCCTAACCCAAACCCTAAACCTATCCTTGAACCTAACCCAAACCCTAACCCGATACCTTACTCTAACCCAAACCCAAACACTAACCCTAACCCTAACCCTAACACTAACCCTAACCCTAAACCTAAACCTAACCCAAACCCAAACCCTAACCCTAAGCCTAACCCAAACCGTAAACCTAACCTAAACCCAATCCCTAAACTTAACGCTAACTCTAACACAAGCCCTAAAACTAACGCTAACCCTAACCCTAACACTAAAGCTAAACCTAACCCAAACACAAATCCTAACCGTAAGCCTAACCCACACCTTAAACCTGACCTAAACCCAAACCCTAACCCTAACCCTAAACCTAACCCAACCCCAAAAACTAACGCTAACCCTAACCCTAAACCAAACCTAAACCCTAACCCATACCCTAAACATAACCCTAACCCTAACCCAAACCTAAACCCTAACCCTAACCGTAAAGCTAACCTAAACTATCCCTAACCCTAACACTAACCCTACCCCAAACCAATCCCTAACTCTAACCCTAACCCTAACCCTAAACCTAAACCTAACCCTAAACCAACCTCTAACAGTAACCCTAAACCTAACCCTAACCCCAAACCTAACCCTTACACTATCCGTAACATTAACCCTAACACAAACCAAACCCTAACCCTACCCCTAACCCTAACGCTAACCCAAAACCTAAACCTAAACCTAACCCTAATCCTAAACCTAACCCTAACCATAACCCTAACCCTAACCCTAACCGCAACCCTAACCCTAATACTAACCTTAAACCAAACCCCAACTCTAAACTTAACTCTAACCCAAACCTAAACCTTAACCCTAACCTTAGTCCTACCCCTAACCCTAACCCTAAACCACCTCTAACCCTAACCCTAACCCTAAACCTTCCCCTAACCCTCACACTAACCGTAAACCAAACCAAACCCTAACCCTAACCCTAAACCTAACACTAACCCTAACCCAAATCCTAGCCCTAACCCTAACCCAAACCTAAACCCTAACCGAAACCCTAACCCTAACCCTAACCCTATCCCTATCGCCTAGCCCTAACCTTAACCCTAACCCTAAGCCAAACCCTAACCCTAACTCTAACCCTAACATTAAACCTAACCCTAACCCAAGCCCAAACACTAACCCTAAACCTAACCCTAACTCTAACCGAAACGCTAACCCTAACCCTAACCCTAACCCTAAACCAACCCTAACACAAAACCTAAACCTAACGCTAAACCCTAACCCTAACCCTAACCTTAACCCTAACCGAAACCCTAACCCAAACCCTAACCCTAACACTACACCTAAGCCAAAACTTAACTCTATACCTAACTCTAACCCAAAACCAAATCCAAAACCTAACCGTAACCCTAAACCTAAACCAAACCCAAACCCAAACCCTAACCCTAAGCCTAACGCAAAAACTAAACATAACCTAAACCCAAGCCCTAACCCTAACCCTAACCCTAACCCAAGCCCTAAAACTAACCCTAACCCTAACCCTAACCGTAACACTTATCCTAACCCTAACACTAACCCTAAACCAAACCAAACCCTAACCCTAAGCCTAAAGCTAAACCTAAACCTAAGCCAAACCCTAACCCTAACACTTACCCTAATACTAACCCTAAGCCTAACCCTAACCCAAACCCACACCCTAAACCTAAAACGAATCCTAAACCTAACACTAAACGAAACCTTAACCCTAACCCTAACCCTAACCCTTACACAAGCCCTAACCCTAACACTTACCCTAACCCTAACCCTAAGCCTAACCCTAACCCAAACCCACACACTAACCCTAAACCTAACACTAACCCCAACCCTAATCCTAACCCTAACTCAAACCCAAACCCTAACACTAACCCTAACCCAAACCCTAAACCTAACCCTAATCCTAATCCTAACCCTAAACATAACCATAACCCTAACCCAAATCCTATCCCTAACCCTAACCCTAACCCTAACCCAAATCCTAACCCTAACCCTAACCCTAACCCTAACCCAAATACTAAACCTAACCCTAACCCTAACCCTAAACCTAAACCAAACCCTAGCCGCTACCCTAACCCTAACCCAAACCTAAACCTTAACCCTAACCGTAACCCTAAACCTAACACAAACCCTAATCCTAACACTAACACTAACCCTTACACTAACCCTAACCCTATCCCAAAACCTAACACTAACCCAAACCCTAACCCTAACCGTAACCCTAAACGAAACCCAAACCCTAATCCTAACACTAAACCTAACCCTAATACTAACCCTAAAACTAATCCTAACCCAAGCCCAAACCCTAACGCTAACCCTAACCCAAACCCTATCCCTATCGCCTAGCCCTAACCCTAACCCTAACCCTAACCCTAAGCCAAACCCTATGCCTAACTCTACCCTAACCCTAAATCTAACCCTAACCCAAGCCCAAACACTAACCCTAAACCTAACCCTAACCCTAACCCAAACCGTAACCCTAACTATAACCCTAACCGTAACCCTAACACACACCCTACCCCTAACCCTAAACCTAAACCTAACCCTACACTAAACCCTAAACATAACACTAACCCTAACCGTAACCCAAACCCTAATGCAAACCCTATCCCTAACCCTAACCCTAACCCCTAACGCTAACCCTAACCTTAACCCTAACCCAAACCCTCACCCAAACCCTAACCCTAACTTTAAACCTAACCCAAACCCTAACCTGATACCTTACTCTAACCCAAACCCAAACCCTAACCCTAACACTAACCCTAACCCTAACGCTAACCCTAAACCTAAACCTAACCGAAACACAAACCCTAACGCTAAGCATAACCCAAACCTTAAACCTAACCTAAACCCAAGCCCTAACCCTAATCCTAACCCTAACCCAAGCCCTAAAACTAACCCTAACCCTAATCCTAACACAAACCTAAACCCTAACCCAAACCCTACCCTAAACCTAACCCTAAACCAAACCTAAACACTAACCCTAACCCTAACCCTATCCCTAACCTAAACTCTATCCCTAACCCTAACACTAACCTGACCCCAAACCAAAACGAACCCCTAACCCTAACCCTAACTCTAACCCTCAACCACCCTCTAAGAGTAACCCTAAACCAAACCCTACCCCCAAACCTAACCCTTACCCTATCCGTAACATTAACCCTAACCCAAACCAAACCCTAACCCTAACCCTAACCCTAATCCTAACCCAAAACCTAAACCTAAATCTAACCCTAAATCTAACCCTAACCCTAACCCTAACCCTAACACTAACCCTAACTTAAACCCTAACCCAAACCCTAACCCAAACACTAAACCTAACACTAAACCTAACCCAAACCCTAACCCTATACCTTACTCTAACCCAAACCCAAACCCTAACCCTAACCCTAACCCTAACCCTAACCCTAACCCTAACCCAAGCCCTAAAACTAACCCTAACCCTAACCCTAAACGTAACACTTACCCTAACCCTAACACTAACCCTAAACCAAACCAAACCCTAATCCTAAGCCTAAAGCTAACCCTAACCCTAAACCAAACCCTAAACCTAACACTTACCCTAACACTAACCCTAGGCCTAACCCTAACCGAAACCTACACCCTAAACCTAACCCGAATCCTAAACCTAACCCTAAACAAAACGCTAACCTTAACCCTAACCCTAAACCTTACACAAGCCCTAAGCCTAACACATACCCTAACCCTAACCCTAAGCCTAACCCTAACCCAAACCCACACCCTAAACCTAACCCTAACACTAAACCCAACCCTAACCCTAACCCTAAACCTAACCCTAACTCAAACCGAAAACCTAACACTAACCCTACCCCAAAGACTTAACCTAACCCTAATCCTAATCCTAACCCTAAACATAACCATAACCCTAACCCAAACCCTAAAAATAACCCTAACCATAACCCTGACCCTAACCCAAATCCTAACCCTAACCCTAACCCTAACCCTAATCCTAAACCTAAACCAAACCCTAGCCCTAACCCTAACCCTAACCTTAACCCAAACCCTAACCCAAACCCTAACCCTAACCCTAACCCTAACCCCTAACCTTAACCCTAACCTTAACACTAAACTAAACCCTAACCCAAACCCTAACCCTAACCTTAAACATAACCCAAACCCTAACCCGATACCTTACTCTAATCCAAACCCAAACCCTAACCCTAACACTAACCCTAACCCTAACCCTAAATCTAAACCTAAACCTAACCAAACACAAAACCTAACCCTAAGCCTAACCCAAACCTTAAACCTAACCTAAACCGAAGCCCTAACCCTTACCCAAAGCCTAACCCAAGCCCTAAAACTAACCCTAACCCTAACCCTAACCCTAACACTAACCCTAACCTTTACCCTAACCCTAACCCTAACCCAAACCTAAACCCTAACCCTAAGCCGAACCCTAACCCTAACCCTGAGCCTAACCCCTAACCCTAACCCTAATCTTAACTCTAACCCAAACCCTAACCTTAAACCTAACGCTAACCCTAACCCGAACGCTAACACTAAACCATAAACCCTAACCCTAAACCTAATCCTAACCCAAAACCTAACACTAACCCTAACCCAAATCCTAACCCTAACCCTAAACCTAACCCTAACCCAAACCCAAACCCAAACCCTAACCCTAACCCTAACCTTAACCCTAAATCTAACCCTAACCCAAACCCTAACCCTAACCCTAACCCTAACCGAAACCCAAACCCTAATCCTAACACTAAACCTAATCCTAATACTAACCCTAACACTAACCCTAACCCAAGTGCAAACCCTAACCCTACACCCTAACCCTAACCCAATCCCTACCGCCTAGCCCTAACCCTAACCCTAACCCTAAACCTAACCCTAACCCTAACCCTAGCCATAACCCTAACCCTAACCCTAAGCGAAATCCTAACCCTAACTCTAACCCTAACCCTAAACCTAACCCTAAACCAAGCCCAAACACTAACCCTAAACCTAACCCTAACCCTAACCCAAACCGCAACCCTAACCATAACCCTAACACTAACCCTAACACAAACCTAACCCTAACCCTAACCCTAAACCTAACCCTACCCTAAACGCTAACCCTAACCCTAAACCTAACCCTGACCCTAACCCAAATCCTAACCCTAACCCTAACCCTAAACCTAACCCTAAATGTAACCCTAACCATCACCCTAACCGTAACCCTAACACAAACCCTAACCCTAACCCTAACCCTAAACCTAACCCTACCCTAAATGCTAACCATAACACTAACCCTAACCCTAACCCAAACAATAACCCTAACTCTAACCCCTAACCCTAACCCTAACCTTAACCCTAACCCAAATGCTAACCCTAACCTTAAACCTAACCCAAACCCTAACCCGATACCTTACTCTACCCCAAACCCAAACCCTAACCCTAACCCTAACCCTAACCCTAAACCTAAACCTAACCCAAACACAAAACCTAACCCTAAGCCTAACCCTAACCCTAACGTAAACCCAAGCCCTAACCCTAACCCTAACCCTAACCCAAGCCCTAAAACTAACCCTAACCCTAACCCTAATCCTAACCCTAACCTAAACTCTATCCCTAACCCTAACACTAACCCTACGCCAAACCAATTCGAACCCCTAACCCTATCCCTAACCCTAACCCTAAACCAACCTCTAAGAGTAACCCTAAACCAAACCCTAACCCCAAACCTAACCCTTACCCTATCCGTAACATTAACCCTAACCCAAACCAAACCCTAACCCTAACCCTAACCCTAATTCTAACCCAAAACCTAAACCTAAATATAACCCTAAATCTAAACCTAACCCTAACCCTAACCCTAACCCTACCTCAAAACCTAACACCTAACCCTAACCCTAACCTTAACCCTAACCCAAACCCTAACCCAAACCCTAACCCTAACACTAAACCTAACCCAAACCCTAACCCTATACCTTACTCTAACCCAAAGCCAAACCCTAACCCTATCACTAACCCTAACCCTAAACCTAAACCTAACCCAAAACCAAACCCAAACCCTAACCCTAAGCCTAACCCAAACCCTAAACCTAACCAAAACCAAATCCCGAACCCTAACCCTAACGCTAACCCAAGCCCTAAAACTAACCCTTACCCTAAACCTGACCCTAACCCTAACCCTTACCATAATCCTAACACTAACCCTAAACCAAAACAAACACTAACCATAAGCCTAAACCTAACCCGAACCCTAATCCAAACCCTAACCCTAACACTTACCCTAACCCTAACCCTAAGCCTAACCTTAACCGAAACCCACACCCTAACCCTAACCCTAACACTAACCCCAACCCTAACCCTAACCCTAACCCTATAACAAACCCTAATCCTAACCCTAACCCAAACCCAAACCCTAACCCTAACCGTAACCCTAAACCTAACACAAACCCTAATCCTAACACTAACCCTAACCCTAACCCTAACCCTAACCCTAAAACAAACCCTAAAACTAACCCTTACACTAACCCTAACCATATCCCAAACCCTAACACTAACCCAAATCCTAACCCTAACCCTAACCCTAACCGAAACCCAAACCCTAATCTTAACTCTAAACCTAACCGTAATACTAAACCTAATCATAACCCTAACCCTAACCCTAACCCAAACCCTAACCCTAACCCTAACCCTAACCCTATCGCTATCACCTAGCCCTAAACCTAACCCTAAACCTAAACCTAACCCTAAGCCAAACCCTAACCCTAAATCTAACCCTAACCCGAAACCTAACCCTAACCCTAACCCTATCGCTATCACCTAGCCCTAAACCTAACCCTAAACCTAAACCTAACCCTAAGCCAAACCCTAACCCTAAATCTAACCCTAACCCGAAACCTAACCCTAACCCTAACCCTAAGCCAAACCCTAACCCTAACTCTAACCATAACCCTAAACCTAACCCTAACCCAAGCCCAAACACTAACCCTAAACCTAACCCTAAATCTAACCCAAACCGTAACCCTAACCATAACCCTAACTGTAACCCTAACACAAACCCTAACCCTAACCCTAACCCAAACCCTAACCGTAACACTAACCCTAAACCTAACCCGAACCCTAACGTAACCCTAACCCAAACCCTAACCTAAACGCTAACCCTAACCCTAACACTAACCCAAACCCTAACACTAACCCTAATCCAAATCCTAACTCTAACCCTGAACCTAACCCAAACCCAAACTTCAACACTAACCCTAACCCAAACCCTAATCCTAATACTAACACTAACCCTAACCCGAATCCTAACCCTAACACAAAACCTAACCCTAAACCTTACCCTAACCCTAACCCTATTCCAAACGCTAACACTAACCCAAACCCTAACCTTAACCCTAACCCTAACCCTAACAAAAACCCAAAACCTAACCCTAACTCAAACCCTAACCCTAACCTTAACCTGAACCCTAACACTAAACCCTAAACCCTAAACCTAAACTTAACCCTAACACAAAACCTAACACTAACCCTAACCCTAACCCTAACCCTAAACCTAACCCTAAATGTAACCCTAACCATCACCCTAACCGTAACCCTAACACAAACCCTAACCCTAACCCTAACCCTAAACCTAACCCTACCCTAAATGCTAACCATAAGACTAACACTACCCCTAACCCAACCAATAACCCTAACTCTAACCCGTACACCTCACCCTAACCTTAACCCTAACCCAAACGCTAACCCTAACCTTAAACCTAACCCAAACCCTAACCCGATACCTTACTCTACCCCAAACCCAAACCCTAACCCTAACCCTAACCCTAACCCTAAACCTAAACCTAACCCAAACACAAAACCTAACCCTAAGCCTAACCCTAACCCTAACCCTAACCTAAACCCAAGCCCTAACCCTAACCCTAACCCTAACCCAAGCCCTAAAACTAACCCTAACCCTAACCCTAATCCTAACCCTAACCTAAACTCTATCCCTAACCCTAACACTAACCCTACGTCAAACCAATTCGAACCCCTAACCCTATCCCTAACCCTAACCCTAAACCAACCTCTAAGAGTAACCCTAAACCAAACCCTAACCCCAAACCTAACCCTTACCCTATCCGTAACATTAACCCTAACCCAAACCAAACCCTAACCCTAACCCTAACCCTAATTCTAACCCAAAACCTAAACCTAAATATAACCCTAAATCTAAACCTAACCCTAACCCTAACCCTAACCCTACCTCAAAACCTAACACCTAACCCTAACCCTAACCTTAACCCTAACCCAAACCCTAACCCAAACCCTAACCCTAACACTAAACCTAACCCAAACCCTAACCCTATACCTTACTCTAACCCAAAGCCAAACCCTAACCCTATCACTAACCCTAACCCTAAACCTAAACCTAACCCAAAACCAAACCCAAACCCTAACCCTAAGCCTAACCCAAACCCTAAACCTAACCAAAACCAAATCCCGAACCCTAACCCTAACGCTAACCCAAGCCCTAAAACTAACCCTTACCCTAAACCTGACCCTAACCCTAACCCTTACCATAATCCTAACACTAACCCTAAACCAAAACAAACACTAACCATAAGCCTAAACCTAACCCGAACCCTAATCCAAACCCTAACCCTAACACTTACCCTAACCCTAACCCTAAGCCTAACCTTAACCGAAACCCACACCCTAACCCTAACCCTAACACTAACCCCAACCCTAACCCTAACCCTAACCCTATAACAAACCCTAATCCTAACCCTAACCCAAACCCAAACCCTAACCCTAACCGTAACCCTAAACCTAACACAAACCCTAATCCTAACACTAACCCTAACCCTAACCCTAACCCTAACCCTAAAACAAACCCTAAAACTAACCCTTACACTAACCCTAACCATATCCCAAACCCTAACACTAACCCAAATCCTAACCCTAACCCTAACCCTAACCGAAACCCAAACCCTAATCTTAACTCTAAACCTAACCCTAATACTAAACCTAATCATAACCCTAACCCTAACCCTAACCCAAACCCTAACCCTAACCCTAACCCTAACCCTATCGCTATCACCTAGCCCTAAACCTAACCCTAAACCTAAACCTAACCCTAAGCCAAACCCTAACCCTAAATCTAACCCTAACCCGAAACCTAACCCTAACCCTAACCCTATCGCTATCACCTAGCTCTAAACCTAACCCTAAACCTAAACCTAACCCTAAGCCAAACCCTAACCCTAAATCTAACCCTAACCCGAAACCTAACCCTAACCCTAACCCTAAGCCAAACCCTAACCCTAACTCTAACCATAACCCTAAACCTAACCCTAACCCAAGCCCAAACACTAACCGTAAACCTAACCCTAAATCTAACCCAAACCGTAACCCTAACCATAACCCTAACTGTAACCCTAACACAAACCCTAACCCTAACCCTAACCCAAACCCTAACCGTAACACTAACCCTAAACCTAACCCGAACCCTAACGTAACCCTAACCCAAACCCTAACCTAAACGCTAACCCTAACCCTAACACTAACCCAAACCCTAACACTAACCCTAATCCAAATCCTAACTCTAACCCTGAACCTAACCCAAACCCAAACTTCAACACTAACCCTAACCCAAACCCTAATCCTAATACTAACACTAACCCTAACCCTAATCCTAACCCTAACACAAAACCTAACCCTAAACCTTACCCTAACCCTAACCATATTCCAAACGCTAACACTCACCCAAACCCTAACCTTAACCCTAACCCTAACCCTAACAAAAACCCAAAACCTAACCCTAACTCAAACCCTAACCCTAACCTTAACCTGAACCCTAACACTAAACCCTAAACCCTAAACCTAAACTTAACCCTAACACAAAACCTAACACTAAACCTAACCCTAATCCTAACCCTAACCCTAACCCTAACCCTAACCCAAACACAAACACAAACCCTAACCCTAATCCTAACCTTAACACTAACCCAAACCATAACCCAAAACCTAACCCTAACCCTAAACCTAACCCTAACCGAAAACCAAACCCTCATCCTAACACTAAAGCTAACCCTAATACTAACCCTAACACTAACCCTAACCCAAGTGCAATCGCTAAACCTAACCCTAACCCTAACCCTATCCCTATCGCCTAGCCGTAACCCTAACCCTAACTCTAACCCTAACCCTAACACTAAGCCAAACCCTAACCCTAACTCTAACTCTAACCCTAAACCTAACCCTAACCCAAGCCCAAACACTAACCTAACCCTAACCCTAACCCTAACCCAAAACGTAACACTAACCATAACCCTAACCGTAACACTAACACACACCCTAACCCTAATCCTAACGCTTAAGCTAACCCTACCCTAAACCATAACCGTATCAATAACCCTAACCCTAAGCCTAACCCTAACCCTAACCCTAACCCCTAAGCCTAACACTAATCTTAACCCGAACGCAAACCCTAACCCAAACCCTAACCCTAACCTTAAACCTAGCCCAAATCCTAAACCAATACCTGTCTCTAACCCAAACACAAACCCCAACCCTAACCCTAACCCTAACCCTAAACCTAACCCTAACACAAACCCAAACCCCTACCCTAAGCCTAACCCAAACCCTAAACCTAACCTAAACCCAATGCCTAACCCTAACCCTAACCCTAACCCAAGCCCTAAAACTAACCCTAACCCTAACCCTAACCCTAACCCTAACCCTAACCCTAACCTTAACCCTAAAACTAACCCTCACCCTAACACTAACGCTAAAGCTAAACCTAACCCAAACACAAACCGTAACCCTAAGCCTAACCCAAACATTAAACCAAACCTAAACCCAAGCCCTAACCCTAACCCTAACTGAAGCCCTTAAACTAACCCTAACCCTAACCCTAACCCAAACCTAAACCCTAACCCAAACCCTAACCCTAACCCTAAACCAAACCTAAACCCAAGCCCTAACCCTAACCCTAACCCTAACCGAAGCCCTTAAACTAACCCTAACACTAACCCTACCCCAAACCAATCCCTAAACCTTTCCCTAACCCTAACCCTAACCCTAACCCTAAACCAACCTCTAACAGTTACCCTAAATCTAACCCTAACCCCAAACCTAAACCTTACCCTATCAGTAACATTAACCCTAACCCAAACCAAACCCTAACCCTAACCCTAACCCTTACCCACCCAAAACCTAAACCTAAACCTAACCCTAATCCTAAACCTAACCCTAACCCTAACCCTAACCCCAAACCTAACCCTAAATCTAACCTTAAACCAAACCCCAACTCTAAACCTAATTCTAACCCAAACCTAAACCTTAACCCTGACCTTAATCCTACCCCTAACCCTAACCCTAAACCACCCCTAACCCTAACCCTAACCCTAACCCTTCCCCTAACCCTCACACTAACCGTAAACCAAACCAAACCCTAACCCAAACCCTAAACCTAACACTAACCCTAACCCAAACCCTAACCCTAACCCTATCCCAATCGCCTAGCCCTAACCTTAACCCTAACTCTAAGCCAAACCCAAACCCTAACTCTAACCCTAACACTAAACCTAACCCTAACCCAAGCCCAAACACTAACCCTATACCTAACCCTAACTCTAACCCAAACGCTAACCCTAACCCTAACCCTAACACTAAACCTAACCCTAACACAAACCCTAACCCTAACGCTAAACCCTAACCCTAACCCTAACCTTAACCGTAACTGAAAGCCTAACCCAAACCCTAACCCTAACACTAAACCTAACCCAAACCCTAACCCTATACCTAACTCTAACCCAAACCCAAATCCTAACCCTAACCGTAACCCTAAACCTAAACCAAACCCAAACCCTAACCCTAAGCCTAACCCAAAACCTAAACCTAACCTAAACCCAAGCCCTAACCCTAACCCTAACCCTAACGCAAGCCCTAAAACTAACCCTAACCCTAACCCTAACCCTAACCCTAACCCTAACCCTAACCGTAACACTTATCCTAACCCTAACACTAACCCTAAACCAAACCAAACCCTAACCCTAAGCCTAAAGCTAACCCTAACCCTAATCCAAACCCTAACCCTAACACTTACCCTAATACTAACCCTAAGGCTAACCCTAACCCAAACCCACACTCTAAACCTAAATCGAATCCTAAACCTAACCCTAAACGAAACCCTAACCCTAACCCTAACCCTTACCCAAGCCCTAACCCTAACACTTACCCTAACC
Source organism: Eospalax fontanierii (assembly GCA_035773235.1). Lineage (NCBI taxonomy): Eukaryota > Metazoa > Chordata > Mammalia > Rodentia > Spalacidae > Eospalax > Eospalax fontanierii. The sequence goes on from CM069528.1 coordinate 5,264,527, forward strand.
CTAAACCTAAGCCTAACCCTAACCCAAACCCACAAACTAACCCTAACCATAACACTAACCCCAACCCTAAACCTAACCCTAATCCTAATCCTAACTCAAACCCAAACCCTAACACTAACCCTAACCCAAACCCTAATCCTAATCCTAACCCTAAACATAACCATAACCCTAACCCAAATCCTAACCCTAACCCCAACTTTAACGCTAACCCAAATCCTCTCCCTAACCCTAACCCTAACCCTAACCCTAAACCTAAACCAAACCCTAACCCTAACCCTAACCCTAACCCAACCCTAAACCTTAACCCTAACCGTAACCCTAAACCTAACACCAACCCTAATCCTAACACTAACCCTAACCCTAACCCTAAGCCTAACACAAACCCTAACCCTAACCCTTACCCTAACCCTAACCCTATCCCAAACCCTAACACTAACCCAAACCCTAACCCTAACCCTAACCCTAACCCTAACC
>CM069528.1:5270000-5280000 GCA_035773235.1 Eospalax fontanierii
CCTAACCCCAAATCTAACCCTTACACTATCCGTAACATTAACCCTAACACAAACCAAACCCTAACCCTAACCCTAATACTAACCCTAACCCTAACCCAAAACCTAAACCTAAACCTAACCCTAATCCTAAACCTAACCCTAACCATAACCCTAACCCTAACCCTAACCCCAACCCTAACCCTAAACCTAACCTTAAACCAAATCCCAACTCTAAACTTAACTCTAACCCAAACCTAAACCTTAACCCAAACCTTATTCCTACCCCTAACCCTAAAACTAAACCACCTCTAACCCTAACCCTAAACCTAACCCTTCCCCTAACCCTCACACTACCGTAAACCAAACCAAACCCTAACCCTAACACTAAACCTAACACTAACCCTAACCCAAACCCTAACCCTAACCCTATCCCTATCGCCTAGCCCTAACCTTAACCCTAACCCTAAGCCAAACCCTAACCCTAACTCTAACCCTAACACTAAACCTAACCCTAACCCAAGCCCAAACACTAACCCTAAACCTAACCCTAACTCTAACCCAAACGCTAACCCTAACCCTAACCCTAACCCTAAACCTAACCCTAACACAAACCCTAACACTAACGCTAAACCCTAACCCTAACCCTAACCTTAACCCTAACCGAAACCCTAACCCAAACCCTAACCCTAACACTAAACCTAAGCCAAACGTTAACCCTATACCTAACTCTAACCCAAACCCTAATCCTAACCCTAACCGTAACCCTAAACCTAAACCAAACCCAAACCCAAACCCTAACCCTAAGCCTAACGCAAAAACTAACCCTAACCTAAACCCAAGCCCTAACCCTAACCCTAACCCTAAAGAAAGCCCTAAAACTAACCCTAACCCTAACCCTAAACCTAACCCTAACGGTAACACTTATCCTAACCCTAACACTAACCCTAAACCAAACCAAACCCTAACCCTAAGCCTAAAGCTAACCCTAACCCTAATCCAAACCCTAACCCTAACACTTACCCTAATACTAACCCTAAGCCTAACCCTAACCTAAACCCACACCCTAAACCTAAAACGAATCCTAAACCTAACCCTAAACGAAACCCTAACCCTAACCCTAACCCTAATCCTGACCCAAGCCCTAACCCTAACACTTACACTAACCCTAACACTAAGCCTAACCCTAACCCAAACCCACAAACTAACCCTAACCCTAACACTAACCCCAACCCTAACCCTAACCCTAACCCTAACCCTAACTCAAACGCAAACCCTAACACTAACCCTAACCCAAACCCTAAACCTAACCCTAATCCTAATCCTAACCCTAAACATACCCATAACCCTAACCGAAATCCTAACCCTAACCCTAACCCTAACCCTTACCCAAATCCTAACCCTAACCCTAACCCTAACCCTAAACCAAATCCTAAACCTAACCCTAACCCTAACCCTAACCCTAAACCTAAACCAAACCCTAGCCCTAACCCTAACCCTAACCCAAACCTAAACCTTAACCCTAACCGTAACCCTAAACCTAACACAAACCCTAATCCTAACACTAACCCTAACTCTTACCCTAACCCTAACCCTATCCTAAACCCTAACACTAACCCAAACCCTAACTCTAACCGTAACCCTAACCGAAACCAAAACCCTAATCCTAATACTAAACCTAACCCTAATACTAACCCTAAAACTAATCCTAACCCAAGCCCAAACCCTAACCCTAACCCTAACCCAAACCCTATCCCTATCGCCTAGCCCTAACCCTAACCCTAACCCTAACCCTAACCCTAACCCTAAGCCAAACCCTAACCCTAACTCTACCCTAACCCTAAATCTAACCCTAACCCAAGCCCAAACACTAACCCTAAACCTAACCCTAACCCTAAGCCAAACCGTAACCCTAACTATAACCCTAACCGTAACCCTAACACACACCCTAACCCTAACCCTAACCCTAAACCTAACCCTATCCTAAACCCTAAACTTAACACTAACCCTAACCGTAACCCAAACCCTAACGCAAACCCTAACCCTAACCCTAACCCTAACCCTAACCCCGAACCCTAACCCTAACCTTAACCCTAACCCAAAACCTCACCCAAACCCTAACCCTAACTCTAAACCTAACCCAACCCCAAACCTGATTCCCTACTCTAACCCAAACCCAAACCCTAACCCTAACACTAACCCTAACCCTAACGCTAACCCTAAACCTAAACCTAACCGAAACACAAACCCTAACGCTAAGCCTAACCAAACCTTAAACCTAACCTAAACCCAAGCCCTAACCCTAAACCTAACCCTAACCCAAGCCCTAAAACTAACCCGAACCCTAACCCTAACACAAACCTAAACCCTAACCCAAACCCTACACTAAACCTAACCCTAAACCAAACCTAAACACTAACCCTAACCCTAACCCTAACCCTAACCTAAACTCTATCCCTAACCCTAACACTAACCCGACCCCAAACCAAACCGAACCCCTAACCCTAACCCTAACCCTAACCCTAACCCTAAACCAACCTCTAAGAGTAGCCCTAAACCAAACCCTAACCCCAAACCTAACCCTTACACTATCCGTAACATTAACCCTAACCCAAACGAAACCCTAACCCTAACACTAACACTAACCCTAAACCTAACCCTAAACCGTAACCCTAACCATCACCCTAACCCTAACTCTAACCCAAACGCTAATCCTAACCCTAACCCTAACCCTAAACCACCCCTAACCCTAACCCTAACCCTAACCCTTCCCCTAACCCTAACACTAACCCTAAACCAAACCAAACCCTAAACCTAACCCTAAACCTAACCCTAACCCTAACAAAATCCCTAACCCTAAGCCTAGCCCTATCGCCTAGGCCTAACCCTAACCCTAAACCTAAGCCAATCCCTAACCCTAACTCCAACCCTAACCCTAAACCTAACCCTAACCCAAGCCCAAACCCTAACCCTAACCCTAACCCTAACCGAAACCCAAACCCTAATCCTAACACTAAAGCTAATCCTAATACTAACCCTAACACTAACCCTTACCCAAGTGGAAACCCTAACCCTAACCCTAAACCTAACCCAATCCCTACCGCCTAGCCCTAACCCTAACCCTAACCCTAACCCTAATCCTAACCCTAACCCTAGCCATAACCCTAAACCTAAACCTAACCCTAACCCTAACCTAAACTCTATCCCTAACCCTAACACTAACCCTACGCCAAACCAATTCGAACCCCTAACCCTAACCCTAACCCTAACCCTAAACCAACCTCTAAGAGTAACCCTAAACGAAACCCTAACGCCAAACCTAACACTTACCCTATCCGTAACATTAACCGTAACCCAAATCAAACCCTAACCTTAACCCTAACCCTAATTCTAACCCAAAACCTAAACCTAAATATAACCCTAAATCTAACCCTAACCCTAATCCTAACCCTAACCCTACCTCAAACCCTAACACCTAACCCTAACCCTAACCTTAACCCTAACCCAAACCCTAACCCAAACCCTAACCCTAACACTAAACCTAACCCAAACCCTAACCCTATACCTTACTCTAACCCAAACCCAAACCCTAACCCTAACACTAACCGTAACCCTAAACCTAAACCTAACCCAAAACCAAACCCAAACCCTAACCCTAAGCCTAACCCAAACCCTAAACCTAACCTAAACCAAATCCCTAACCCTAACCCTAACCCAAGCCCTAAAACTAACCCTAACCCTAACTCTAACCCTAACCCTAACCCTTACCATAATCCTAACACTAACCCTAAACCAAACCAAACACTAACCATAAGCCTAAACGTAACCCGAACCCTAATCCAAACCCTAATCCTAACACTTACCCTAACCCTAACCCTAAGCCTAACCTTAACCCAAACCCAAACCCTAACCCTAACCCTAACACTAACCCCAACCCTAACCCTAACCTTAACCCTATACCAAACCCTAATCCTAACCCTAACCCTAACCCAAACCCAAAACCTAACCCTAACCGTAACCCTAAACCTAACACAAACCCTAATCCTAACACTAACCCTAACCCCAACCCTAACCCTAAAACAAACCCTAAAACTAACCCTTACACTAACCCTAACCATATCCCAAACCCTAACACTAACCGAAATCCTAACCCTAACCCTAACCGAAACCCAAACCCTAATCCTAACTCTAGACCTAACCCTAATACTAACCCTAATCTTAACCCTAACCCTAACCCTAACCCAAACCCTAACCCTAACCCTAACCCTAACCCTATCCCTATCGCCTAGCCATAACCCTAACCCTAACTCTAACCCTAACCCTAACACTAAGCCAAACCCTAACCCTAACTCTAACCCTAACCCTACACCTAACCCCAACCCAAGCCCAAACACTGACCTAACCCTAACCCTAACCCTAACCCAAACCGTAACCCTAACCATAACCCTAACCGTAACACTAACACACACCCTAACCCTAATCCTAACGCTTAAGCTAACCCTACCCTAAACCCTAACTGTATCAATAACCCTAACCCTAAGCCTAACCCTAACCCTAACCCCTAACCCTAACACTAATCTAAACCCGAACGCAAACCCTAACCCAAACCCTAACCCTAACCTTAAACCTAACCCAAATCCTAACCCGATACCTGTCTCTAATCCAAACCCAAACCCCAACCCTAACCCTAACCCTAACCCTAAACCTAACCTAAACCGAATGCCTAACCCTAACCCTAACCCTAACCCAAGCCCTAAAACTAACCCTAACCCTAACCCTAACCCTAACCCTAACCCTAAACTAACCCTAACCCTAACACTAACGATAAAGCTAATCCTAACCCAAACACAAACCGTAACCCTAAGCCTAACCCAAACATTAAACCAAACCTAAACCCAAGCCCTAACCCTAACCGTAACCCTAACCGAAGCCCTTAAACTAACCCTAAACCTAACCCTAACCCAAACCTAAACCCTAACCCAAACCTTAACCCTAACCCTAACCCTAAACCAAACCTAAACCCAAGCCCTAACCCTAACCCTAACCCTAACCGAAGCCCTTAAACTAACCCTAACACTAACCCTACCCCAAACCAATCCCTAAACCTTTCCCTAACCCTAACCCTAACCCTAACCCTAAACCAACCTCTAACAGTTACCCTAAACCTAACCCTAACCCCAAACCTAACCCTTACCATATCAGTAACATTAACCCTAACCCAAACCAAACCCTAACCCTAACCCTAACCCTTACCCTAACCCAAAACCTAAACCTAAACCTAAACCTAACCCTAATCTTAAACCTAACCCTAACCCTAACCCTAACCCATACCCTAAGCCTAACCCTAACCCTAAACCAAACCTAAACCCTAACCCTAACCCTAACCTAAACTATCCCTACCCCTAACACTAACCCTACCCCAAACCAATCCCTAACCCTAACCCTAACCCTAACTCTAAACCTAACCCTAACCCTAAACCAACCTCTAACAGTAACCCTAAACCTAACCCTAACGCTAAACCTAACCCTTACACTATCCGTAACATTAACCCTAACACAAACCAAACCCTAACCCTAACCCTAACCCTAACCCTAACCCAAAACCTAAACCTAAACCTAACCCTAATCCTAAACCTAACCCTAACCCCAACCCTAACTCTAAACCTAACCTTAAACCAAACCCCAACTCTAAACTTAACTCTAACCCAAACCTAAACCTTAACCCTAACCTTAGTCCTACCCCTAACCCTAACCCTAAACCACCTCTAACCCTAACCCTAACCCTAACCCTAACCCTAACCCTAACCCTAACCCTAACCCTAACCCTAAACCAACCTCTAACAGTAACCCTAAACCTAACCCTAACGCTAAACCTAACCCTTACACTATCCGTAACATTAACCCTAACACAAACCAAACCCTAACCCTAACCCTAACCCTAACCCTAACCCAAAACCTAAACCTAAACCTAACCCTAATCCTAAACCTAACCCTAACCCCAACCCTAACTCTAAACCTAACCTTAAACCAAACCCCAACTCTAAACTTAACTCTAACCCAAACCTAAACCTTAACCCTAACCTTAGTCCTACCCCTAACCCTAACCCTAAAACACCTCTAACCCTAACCCTAACCCTAACCCTTCCCCTAACCCTCACACTAACCGTAAACCAAACCAAACCCTAACCCTAACCCTAAACCTAACACTAACCCTAACCCAAACCCTAACCCTAACCCTATCCCTATCGCCTAGCCCTAACATTAACCCTAACCCTAAGCCAAACCCTAACCCTAACTCTAACCCTAACACTAACCCTAACCCTAACCCAAGCCCAAACACTAACCCTAAACCTAACCCTAACTCTAACCCAAACGCTAACCCTAACCCTAACCCTAACCCTAAACCTAACCCTAACACAAACCCTAACCCTAACCCTAAACACTAACCCTAACCCTAAACTTAACCCTAACCTAAACCCTATCCCAAACCCTAACCCTAACACTAAACCTAACCCAAACACTAACCCAATACCTAACTCTAACCCAAACCCAAATCCTAACCCTATCCGTAACCCTAAACCTAAACCAAACCCAAACACAAACCCTAACCCTAAGCCTAACGCAAAAACTAAACCTAACCTAAACCCAAGCCCTAACCCTAACCCTAACCCTAACGGTAACACTTATCCTAACCCTAACACTAACCCTAAACCAAACCAAACCCTAACCCTAAGCCTAAAGCTAACCCTAACCCTAATCCAAACCCTAACCCTAACACTTACCCTAATACTAACCCTAAGCCTAACCCTAACCCAAACCCACACCCTAAACCTAAAACGAATCCTAAACCTAACCCTAAACGAAACCCTAACCCTAACCCTAACCCTAACCCTAACCCTAACCCTAACCCTAAACCAAACCTAAACCCTAACCCATACCCTAACCCTAACCCTAACACTAACCCTACCCCAAACCAATCCCTAACCCTAACCCTAACCCTAACCCTAAACCTAAACCTAACCCTAAACCAACCTCTAACAGTAACCCTAAACCTAACCCTAACCCCAAACCTAACCCTTACACTATCCGTAAAATTAACCCTAACACAAACCAAACCCTAACCCTAACCCTAACCCTAACCCTAAATCAAAACCTAAAATTAACCTAACCCTAATCCTAAACCTAACCCTAACCATAACCCTAACCCTAAACCTAACCCAAACCCTAACCCTAAACCTAACCTTAAACCAAACCCCAACTCTAAACTTAACTCTAACCCAAACCTAAACCTTAACCCTAACCTTAGTCCTACCCTAACCCTAACCCTAAACCAACTCTAACCCTAACCCTAAACCTAACCCTTCCCCTAACCCTCACACTAACCGTAAACCAAACCAAACCCTAACCCTAACACTAAACCTAACACTAACCCTAACCCAAACCCTAACCCTAATCTTAAACCTACCCCAAATCCTAACCCGATCCCTGTCTCTCAGCCAAACCAAAACCCCAACTCTAACCCTAACCCTAACCCTAAACCTAACCCTAACACGAACCCAAACCCCTACCCTAAGCCTAACCCAAACCCTAAACCTAACCTAAAACCAATGCCTAACCCTAACCCTAACCCAAGCCCTAAAACTAACCCTAACCCTAACCCTAACCCTAACCCTAACCCTAACCCTAAAACTAACCCTAACCCTAACACTAACGCTAAAGCTAAACCTAACCCAAACACAAACCCTAACCCTAAGCCTAAGCCAAACATTAAACCAAACCTAAACCCAAGCCCTAACCCTAACCCTAACCCTAACCGAAGCCCTTAAACTAACCCTAACCCTAACCGTAACCCAAACCTAAACCCTAACCCAAACCCTAACCCTAAACCTAACCCTAAACCAAACCTAATCCCAAGCCCTAACCCTAACCCTAACCCTAACCGAAGCCCTTAAACTAACCCTAACACTAACCCTATCCCTATCGCCTAGCCGTAACCCTAACCCTAACTCTAACCCTAACCCTAACACTAAGCCAAACCCTAACCCTAACTCTAACCCTAACCCTAAACCTAACCCTAACCCAAGCCCAAACACTGACCTAACCCTAACCCTAACCCTAACCCAAACCGTAACCCTAACCATAACCCTAACCGTAACACTAACACACACCCCAACCCTAATCCTAACCATGCCCTATAGGGATTGCCCTATACCGTGCCCTAACCCTAACCCTAACCCTAAACCAACCTCTAACAGTTACCCTAAACCTAACCCTAACCCCAAACCTAACCCTTACCCTATCAGTAACATTAACCCTAACCCAATTCAAACCCTAACCCTTACCCTAACCCTTACCCTAACCCAAAACGTAAACCTAAACCTAACCCTAATCCTAAACCTAACCCTAACCCTAACCCTAACCCCAACCCTAACCCTAAACCTAACCGTAAACCAAACCCCAACTCTAAACCTAATTCAAACCCAAACCTAAACCTTAACCCTAACCTTAATCCTACCCCTAACCCTAACCCTAAACCACCCCTAACCCTAACCCTAACCCTAACCCTTCCCCTAACCCTCACACTAACCATAAACCAAACCAAACCCTAACCCTAACCCTAACCCAAGCCCTAAAACTAACCCTAACCCTAACCCTAACCCTAACACTAACCCCAACCCTAACCCTAACCCAAACCCTAACCCAAACCCTAACCCTAACCTTGAACCTAACACAAACCCTAACCCGATACCTTAATCTAACCCAAACACAAATCCTAACCCTAACCCTAACCCTAACACTAACCCTAACCCTAAACCTAAACCTAACCCAAACACAAACCCTAACCCTAAGCCTAACCCAAACCCTAAACCTAACCTAAACCCAATCCCTAAACTTAACGCTAACCCTAACACAAGCCCTAAAACTAACGCTAACCCTAACCCTAACACTAAAGCTAAACCTAACCCAAACACAAATCCTAACCGGAAGCCTAACCCACACCTTAAACCTGTCCTAAACCCAAGCCCTAACCCTAACCCTAGACCTAACCCAAGCCCAAAAGCTAACCCTAACCCTAACCCTAGACCAAACCTAAGCCCTAACCCATACCCTAGCCCTAATCCTAGCCCTAGCCCAAGCCTAAGCCCTAACCCTAACCCTAACCCTAACCTAAACTCTCCCTAACCCTAACACTAACCGAACCCCAAACCAATCCCTAACCCTAACACTAACCCTAACCCTAAACCTAACCCTAACCGTAAACCAACCTCTAACAGTAACCCTAAACCTAACCCTAACCCCAAACCTAACCCTTACACTATCCGTAACATTAACCCTAACACAAACCAAACCCTAACCCTAACCCTAACCCTAACCCTAAATCAAAACCTAAAACTAAACCTAACCCTAATCCTAAACCTAACCCTAACCATAACCCTAACCCTAACCCTAACCCCAACCCTAACCCTAAACCTAACCTTAAACCAAACCCCAACTCTAAACTTAACTCTAACCCAAACCTAAACCTTAACCCTAACCTTAGTCCTACCCCTAACCCTAACCCTAAACCACCTCTAACCCTAACCCTAAACCTAACCCTTCCCCTAACCCTCACACTAACCGTAAACCAAACCAAACCCTAACCCTAATACTAAACCTAACACTAACCCTAACCCAAACCCTAACCCTAATCTTAAACCTAACCCAAATCCTAACCCGATACCTGTCTCTAACCCAAACCCAAACCCCAACTCTAACCCTAACCCTAACCCTAAACCTAACCCTAACACAAACCCAAACCCCTACCCTAAGCCTAACCCAAACCCTAAATCTAACCTAAAACCAATGCCTAACCCTAACCCTAAGCCAAGCCCTAAAACTAACCCTAACCCTAACCCTAACCCTAACCCTAACCCTAAGCCTAACCCAAATCCTAACCCTAATCCTAATCCTAACCCTAACCCTATTCCTATCGCCTAGCCCTAACATTAACCCTAACCCTAAGCCAAAGCCTAATCCTAACTCT
>CM069528.1:5307500-5310000 GCA_035773235.1 Eospalax fontanierii
CCCAAACCCTAATGCTAACCCTAAACCTAACACAAACGCTAATCCTAACACTAACCTAACCCTAATCCTAACCCTAACACAAACCCTAACCCTAACCCTATCCCAAACCCTAAAACTAATCCAAACCCAAACCCAAACCCTAACCCTAACCCTAACACTAAACCTAACACAAACCCTAATCCTAACACTAACCCTAACCCTAACCCTAACCCTAACCCTAACTCTAACCCTAACCCTAAATCTAACCCTAACTCAAGCCCAAACACTAACCCTAAACCTAACCCTAACCCTAACCGTAACCCAAACCCTAACCCAAACCCCAACCCTAACCCTAACCCTAACCCCTAACCCTAACCCTAACCTTAACCTTAACACAAACCCTAACCCAAAATCTAACCCTAACTTTAAACCTATCCCAAACCCTAACCCGATACCTTACTGTAACCCAAACCCAAAACCTAACCCTAACCCTAACCCTAACACTAACCCTAAACCTAAACCTAACCCAAACACAAACCCTAACGCTAAGCCTCACACAAATCTTAAACCTAACCTAAACCCAATCCCTAACCCTAACCCTAACCCTAACCCAAGCCCTAAAACTAACTCTAACCCTAACCCTAACCCATACCTAAACCCTAACCCAAACCCTACTCTAACCCTAACCCTAAACCAAACCTAAACCCTAACCCTAACCCTAACCTTAACTCTATCCCTAAACCTAACAACAACCGTACCACAAACCAATCCCATCCCCTAACCCTAACCCTAACCCTAACCCTAAACCAACGTCTAACAGTAACCCTAAACCAAACCCTAACCCCAAACCTAACCCTTACCCTATCCGTAACATTAACCCTAACCCAAACCAAACCCTAACCCTAACCCTAACCCTAATCCTAAACCAAAACCTAAACATAAATCTAACCGTAAATATAAACCTAACCCTAACCCTAACACCTAACCCTAAACCTAACCTTAACCCTAACCCAAAACCTAACCCAAACCCTAACCCTAACACTAAACCTAACCCAAACCCTAACCCTATACCTTACTCTAAATCAAACCCAAACCCTAACCCTAACCCTAACCCTAATCCTAAACGTAAACCTAACCCAAACCCAAACCCTAACCCTAAGCCTAACCCAAACCCTAAACCTAACCTAAACCCAATCGCTAACCCTAACCCTAACCCTAACCCAAGCCCTAAAACGAACCCTAACCCTAACCGTAACCCTAACCCTTACCCTTACCCTAACCCTAACACTAACCCTAAACCGAACCAAAGGCTAACCCTAAGCCTAAACCTCACCCTACCCTTAATCCATACCCTAACCCTAAGACTTACCCTAACCCTAACCCTAAGCCTAACCTTAACCCAAACCCACACCCTAACCCTAACCCTAAAACTAAACCCAACCCTAACCCTAACCCTAACCCTAACCCTAACTCAAACCCGAACCCTAACACTAACCCTAACCCAAACCCTAACCCTAACCCTAGTCCTAACCCTAAACCTAACCATAAACATAACCCTAACCCAAACGCTAACCCAAACCCTAACCCTAACCCTGACCCTAACGCAAATCCTAACCCTAACCCTAACCCTAACCCTAACCCTAAACCAAACCCTAACCCTAACCCTAACCCTAACCCAAACCCAAACCCTAACGCTAACCCTAACCCTAAACCTAACACAAACGCTAATCCTAACACTAACCCTAACCCTAACCCTAACCCTAAACCTAACACAAACCCTAAAACTAACCCTTACACTAACCCTAACCGTATCCCAAACCCAAACCCTAACCCTAAGCCTAACCCTAACCGAAACCCAAAAACTAATCCTAACCCTAACCCTAACCCTAACCCTAAAACAAACCTAAACCCTAACCCTAACCCCTACCCTAACCCTAACACTAAGCCTAACCCCTAACCCTAACCCTCACCTTAACCCTAACTCAAACCCTACCCCAAACCCTAACCTTAACCCTAACCCTAACCCTAACCCTAACCTGAACGCTAACACTAAATTCTAAACCCTAACCCTAAACCTAACCCTAACCCAAAACCTAACACTAACCCTAACCCAAATCCTAACCCTAACCCTAAACATAACCCTAACCCAAACCCAAACCCAAACCCTAACTTGAAACCTAAACCTAAACCTAACCCAAACCCAAACCCTAACCCTAAGCCTAACTCAAACCCTAAACCTAATGTAAACCCAAGCCCTAACCCTAACCCTGACCCTGACCCAAGCCCTAAAACTAACCCTAACCCTAACCCTAACCCTAACCCTAACTGTAACACTTACCCTAACCCTAACTCTAACCCTAACCCTAACTGTAACACTTACCCTAACCCTAACACTAACCCTAAACCAAACCAAATCCTAACCCTAATCCTAAAGCTAACCCTAACCCTAATCCAAACCGTAAACCTAACACTTATCCTAACACTAACCCTAAGCCTAACCCTAACCCAAACCCACACCCTA
>CM069528.1:5350000-5352500 GCA_035773235.1 Eospalax fontanierii
AAAACTAATCCAAACCCAAACCCAAACCCTAACCCTAACCCTAACACTAAACCTAACACAAACCCTAATCCTAACACTAACCCTAACCCTAACCCTAACCCTAACCCTAACTCTAACCCTAACCCTAAATCTAACCCTAACTCAAGCCCAAACACTAACCCTAAACCTAACCCTAACCCTAACCGTAACCCAAACCCTAACCCAAACCCCAACCCTAACCCTAACCCTAACCCCTAACCCTAACCCTAACCTTAACCTTAACACAAATCCTAACCCAAAATCTAACCCTAACTTTAAACCTATCCCAAACCCTAACCCGATACCTTACTGTAACCCAAACCCAAAACCTAACCCTAACCCTAACCCTAACACTAACCCTAAACCTAAACCTAACCCAAACACAAACCCTAACGCTAAGCCTCACACAAATCTTAAACCTAACCTAAAACCAATCCCTAACCCTAACCCTAACCCTAACCCAAGCCCTAAAACTAACTCTAACCCTAACCCTAACCCATACCTAAACCCTAACCCAAACCCTACTCTAACCCTAACCCTAAACCAAACCTAAACCCTAACCCTAACCCTAACCTTAACTCTATCCCTAAACCTAACAACAACCCTACCACAAACCAATCCCATCCCCTAACCCTAACCCTAACCCTAACCCTAAACCAACCTCTAACAGTAACCCTAAAGCAAACCCTAACCCCAAACCTAACCCTTAGCCTATCCGTAACATTAACCCTAACCCAAACCAAACCCTAACCCTAACCCTAACCCTAATCCTAAACCAAAACCTAAACATAAATCTAACCGTAAATATAAACCTAACCCTAACCCTAACACCTAACCCTAAACCTAACCTTAACACTAACCCAAAACCTAACCCAAACCCTAACCCTAACACTAAACCTAACCCAAACCCTAACCCTAAACCTTACTCTAAATCAAACCCAAACCCTAACCCTAACCCTAACCCTAATCCTAAACGTAAACCTAACCCAAACCCAAACCCTAACCCTAACCCTAACCCTAACCCTAAACCTAACACAAACGCTAATCCTAACACTAACCTAACCCTAATCCTAACCCTAACACAAACCCTAACCCTAACCCTATCCCAAACCCTAAAACTAATCCAAACCCAAACCCAAACCCTAACCCTAACCCTAACCCTAACACTAAACCTAACACAAACCCTAATCCTAACACTAACCCTAACCCTAACCCTAACCCTAACGCTAACTCTAACCCTAACCCTAAATCTAACCCTAACTCAAGCCCAAACACTAACCCTAAACCTAACCCTAACCCTAACCGTAACCCAAACCCTAAACCAAACCCCAACCCTAACCCTAACCCTAACCCCTAACCCTAACCCTAACCTTAACCTTAACACAAACCCTAACCCAAAATCTAACCCTAACTTTAAACCTATCCCAAACCCTAACCCGATACCTTACTGTAACCCAAACCCAAAACGTAACCCTAACCCTAACCCTAACACTAACCCTAAACCTAAACCTAACCCAAACACAAACCCTAACGCTAAGCCTCACACAAATCTTAAACCTAACCTAAACCCAATCCCTAACCCTAACCCTAACCCTAACCCAAGCCCTAAAACTAACTCTAACCCTAACCCTAACCCATACCTAAACCCTAACCCAAACCCTACTCTAACCCTAACCCTAAACCAAACCTAAACCCTAACCCTAACCCTAACCTTAACTCTATCCCTAAACCTAACAACAACCGTACCACAAACCAATCCCATCCCCTAACCCTAACCCTAACCCTAACAATAAACCAACCTCTAACAGTAACCCTAAACCAAACCCTAACCCCAAACCTAACCCTTACCCTATCCGTAACATTAACCCTAACCCAAACCAAACCCTAACCCTAACCCTAACCCTAATCCTAAACCAAAACCTAAACATAAATCTAACCCTAAATATAAACGTAACCCTAACCCTAACACCTAACCCTAAACCTAACCTTAACCCTAACCCAAAACCTAACCCAAAACCTAACCCTAACACTAAACCTAACCCAAACCCTAACCCTATACCTTACTCTAACCCAAACCCAAACCCTAACCCTAACCTTCTCCCTATCGCCTAGCCCTAACCCTAACCCTAACCCTAAGCTAAACTCTCACCCTAACTCTAACACTAACACTAAACCTAACCGTTACCCAAGCCCAAACACTAACCCTAAACCTAACCCTAACCCAAAACCTAACACTAACCCTAACCCTAGTCCTAACCCTAACCCTAACCATAACCATAACCCTAACCCAAACCCTAACCCAAATCCTAACCCTAACCCTGACCCTAACCCAAACCTAACCCTAACCCTAACCCTAACCCTAACCCTAAACCAAACCCTAAACCTAACCCTAACCCTAACCCAAACCCAAACCCTAACCCTAACCCTAACCCTAAACCTAACACAAACACTAATCCTAACACTAACCCTAACCCTAACCCTA
>CM069528.1:5372500-5377500 GCA_035773235.1 Eospalax fontanierii
CCTAACCCTAACCAGAACGCTAACACTAAATTCTAAAGCCTAACCCTAAACCTAACCCTAACCCAAAACCTAACACTAACCCTAACCCAAATCCTAACATTAACCCTAAACCTAACCCTAACCCAAACCCAAACCCATACCCTAACTCTAACCCTAAACCTAAACCTAACCCAAAACCAAACCCTAACCCTAAGCCTAACCCAAACCCTAAACCTAACCTAAACCCAAGCCCTAACCCTAACCCTAACCCTAACCCAAGCCCTAAAACTAACCCTAACCCTAACCCTAACACTAACCCTAACTGTAACACTTACCCTAACCCTAACACGAACCCTAAACCAAACCAAACCCTAACCCTAATCCTAAAGCTAACCCTAACCCTAATCCAAACCCTAAACCTAACACTTATCCTAACACTAACCCTAAGACTAAACCTAACTCAAACCCACACCCTAACCCTAACCCTAACCCTAAACCAAACCTAAACCCTAACCCTAATCCTAACCCTAACCTTAACTCTATCCCTATCCCTAACACTAACCCTACCCCCAAATTCCGTAACCCTAACCCTAACCCTAAACCTAAACCTAACCCTAACCCTAAACCAACCTCTAACAGTAACCCTAGACCTAACCCTAACCCCAAACCTAAACCTTACACTATCCGTAACATTAACCCTAACCCAAACCAAACCCTAATCCTAACCCTAAACCTAACCCTAACCCCAACCCTAACCCTAAACCTAACCTTAAACCAAACCCCAACTCTAAACCTAACTCTAACCCAAACCTAAACCTTAACCCTAACCTTAATCCTACCCCTAACCCTAACACTAAACCACCCCAAACCCTAACTCTAACCCTAACCCTAAACCTAAACCTAAAAAAAACCAAACCCTAACACTAAGCCTAAACCAAACTCTAAACCTAACCTACACCCAAGCCCTAACCCTAACCCTAACCCTAACCCAAGCCCTAAAACTAACCCTAACCCTAACCCTAACCCTCACCCTAACTGTAACACTTACCCTAACCCTAAGACTAACCCTAAACCAAACCAAAACCTAACCCTAATCCTAAAGCTAACCCTAACCCTAATCCAAATCCTAACCCTAACACTTATCCTAACACTAACCCTAAGCCTAACCCTAACTCAAACCCACACCCTAACCATAAACCTAACCCTAACCCTAAACCAAACATAAACCCTAACCATAACCCTAACCCTAACCTAAACTCTATCCCTAACCCTAACACTAACCCTACCCCAAACCAATTCCTAACCCTAACCCAAACCCTAAACCTAACCCTAACACTAACCTGACCCTAACCCAAATCCTAACCCTAACCCTAACCCTAACCCTAATCCTAACCCTAAACCAAACCCTAGCGCTAACCCTAACCCTAACCCTAACCCAAACCCTAACCCTAACCCTAACCATAAACCTAACACACACCTTATCCTAACACTAAACCTAACCCTAATCCTAACCCTAACACAAACCCTAACCCTAACCGTAACCCTATCCTAAACCCTAAAACTAATCCAAACCCAAGCCCAATCCCTAACCCTAACCCTAACCCTAACCCTATTCCTATCTCCTAGCCGTAACTCTAACCCTAACCCTAAGCCAAACCCTACCCCTAACTCTAACAATAACCCTAAATCTAACCCTAACTCAAGCCCAAACACTAACCCTAAACCTAACCCTAACCCTAACCATAACCCAAACCCTAACCCAAACCCCAACCCTAACCCTAACCCTAACCCCTAACCCTAACCCTAACCTTAACCCTAACCCAAACCCTAACCCAAAATCTAACCCTAAATTTAAACCTAACCCAAACCCTAACCCGATACCTTACTCTAACCCAAACCCAAAACCTAACCCTAACCCTAACCCTAACAATAACCCTAAACCTAAAAATAACCCAAACACAAACCCTAACGCTAAGCCTCACACAAATCTTAAACCTAACCTAAACCCAATCCCTAACCCTAACCCTAACCCTAACCCAAGCCCTAAAACTAACTCTAACCCTAACCCTAACCCAAAACTAAACCCTAACACAAACCCTACTCTAACCCTAACCCTAAACCAAACCTAAACCCTAACCCTAACCCTAACCCTAACCCTAACCTAAACTCTATCCCTAAACCTAACACCAACCGTACCACAAACCAATCCCATCCCCTAACCCTAACCCTAACCCTAAACCAACCTCTAACAGTAACCCTAAACCAAACCCTAACCCCAAACCTAACCCTTACCCTATCCGTAATATTAACCCTAACCCAAACCAAACCCTAACCCTAACCCTAACCCTAATCCTAACCCAAAACCTAAACATAAATCTAACCCTAAATATAAACCTAACCCAAACCCTAACCCTAACCCTAACCATAACCCTAACACCTAACCCAAACCCTAACCCTATACCTTACTCTAACTCAAACCCAAACCCTAACCCTAACTCTAACCCTAAAGCTAAACGTAAACCTAACCCAAACCCAAACCCTAACCCTAAGCCTAACCCAAACCCTAAACCTAACGTAAACTCAATCGCTAACCGTAACCCTAACCCTAACACAAGCCCTAAAACGAACCCTAACCCTAACCCTAACCGTAACCCTAACCCTTACCCTTACCCTAACCCTAACACTAACCCTAAAACAAACCAAACACTAACCCTAAGCCTAAACCTCACCCTACCCCTAATCCAAACCCTAACCCTAAGACTTACCCTAACCCTAACCCTAAGCCTAACCTTAACCCAAACCCACACCCTAACCCTAACCCTAAAACTAACCCCAACCCTAACCCTAGCCCTAATCCTAACCCTAACTCAAACCCGAACCCTAACACTAACCCTAAACCAAACCCTAACCCTAAACCTAGTCCTAAACCTAACCCTAACCATAACCATAACCCTAACCCAAACCCTAACCCAAACCCTAACAATAACCCTGACCCTAACCCAAATCATAACCCTAACCCTAACCCTAACCCTAACCCTAACCCTAAACCAAACCCTAACCCTAACCCTAACCCTAACCCAAACTCAAAACCTAACCCTAACCCTAACCCTAAACCTAACACAAACCCTAATCCTAACACTAACCCTAACCCTAACCCTAACCCTAAACCTAACACAAACCCTAAAACTAACCCTTACACTAACCCTAAACGTATCCCAAAAACTAACACTAACCCAAACCCTAACCCTAACCCTAACCCTAACCGAAACCCAAACACTAATCCTAACCCTAACCCTAACCCTAACCCTAAACCAAACCTAAACCCTAACCCTAACCTGAACCCTAACCCTAACACTAAGCCTAACCCCTAACCCTAACCCTAACCTTAACCCTAACTCAAACCCTAACACAAACCCTAACCTTAACCCTAACCCTAACCCTAACCCTAACCAGAACCCTAACACTAAATTCTAAACCCTAACCCTGAACCTAACCCTAACCCAAAACCTAACACTAACCCTAACCCAAATCCTAACCCTAACCCTAAACCTAACCCTAACCCAAACCCAAACCCAAACCCTAACTCTAAGCCTAAACCTAAACCTAACCCAAACCCAAAACCTAACCCTAAGCCTAACCCAAACCCTAAACCTAACCTAAACCCAAGCCCTAACCCTAACCCTAACCCTAACCCTAAACCAAACCCTAACCCTAACCCAAACCCTAACCCAAACCCAAACCCTAACCCTAACCCTAACCCTAAACCTAACACAAACCCTAATCCTAACACTAATCCTAACCCTAACCCTAGCCCTAAACCTAACACAAACCCTAAAACTAACCCTTACACTAACCCTAACCGTATCCCAAACCCTAACACTAACCCAAACCCTAAACCTAACCCTAACCCTATCCGAAACCCAAACACTAATCCTAACCCTAACCCTAACCCTAACCCTAACCCTAAACCAAACCTAAACCCTAACCCTAACCCGAACCGTAACCCTAACACTAAGCCTAACCCCTAACCCTAACCCTAACCCTAACCTTAACCCTAACTCAAAACCTAACCCAAACCCTAACCTTAACCCTAACCCTAACCCTAATCCTAACCCTAACCCTAACCCTAACCAGAACGCTAACACTAAATTCTAACCCTAACCCTAAACCTAACCCTAACCCACAACCTAACACTAACCCTAACCCAAATCCTAACCCTAACCCTAAACCTAAACCTAACCCAAACCCAAACCCTAACCCTAAACCTAACCCAAACCCTAAACCTGACCCAAACCAAATCCTAACCCTAACCCTAAACCTAACCCTAACCCCAACCCTAACCCTAAACCTAACCTTAAACCAAACCCCAACTCTAAACCTAACCCTAACCCAAACCTAAACCCTAACCCTAACCCTCTCCCGATCGCCTAGCCCTAACCCTAACCCTAATCCTAAGCTAAACTCTAACCCTAACTCTAACACTAACACTAAACCTAACCGTAACCGAAGCCCAAACACTAACCCTAAACCTAACCCTAACCCTAGTCCTAACCCTAACCCTAACCATAACCATAACCCTAACCCAAACCCTAACCCAAACCCTAACCCTAACCCTGACCCTAACCCAAATCCTAACCCTAACCCTAACCCTAACCCTAAACCAAACCCTAACCCTAACCCTAACCCTAACCCAAACCCAAACCCTAACCCTAACCCTAACCCTAAACCTAACACAAACCCTAATCCTAACACTAACCCTAACCCTAACCCTAACCCTAAACCTAACACAAACCCTAAAACTAACCCTTACACTAACCCTAACCGTATCCCACACCCTAACACTAAACCAAACCCTAACCCTAACCCTAACCCTAACCGAAACCAAAACACTAATACTAACCCTAACCCTAACCCTAACCCTAAACCAAACCTAAACCCTAACCCTAACCCAAACCCTAACCCTAACACTAAGCCTAACCCCTAACCCTAACCCTAACCTTAACCCTAACTCAAACCCGAAC
>CM069528.1:5395000-5397500 GCA_035773235.1 Eospalax fontanierii
ACCATAACCCTAACCCTAACCCTAACCCTAACCCTAAACCAAACCCAAACCCTAATCCAAACCCACACCCTAACCCTAACCCTAACCCTAAACCAAACCTAAACCCTAACCCTAATCCTAACCCTAACATAAACTCTATCCCTAACCCTAACACTAACCCTACTCCAAAATCCGTAACCCTAACCCTAACCCTAATCCTAAACCTAACCCTAACCCTAAACCAGCCTCTAACAGTAACCCTAGACCTAACCCTAACCCCAAACCTAACCCTTACAGTATTCGTAACATTAACCCTAACCCAAAACAAACCCTAACCCTAACCCTAAACCCAACCCTAACCCCAACCCTAACCCTAAACCTAACCTTAAACCAAACCCCAACTCTAAACCTAACTCTAACCCAAACCTAAACCTTAACCCTAACCTTAATCCTACCCCTAACCCTAACCCTAAACCACCCCTAACCTTAACCCTAACCCTAACCCTTCCCGAAACCCTCACAATAACCCTAAACCAAACCAAACCCTAACCCAAACACTAACCCTAACCCTATCCCTATCGCCTAGTCCTAACCCTAACCCTAACCCTAAGCTAAACCCTAACCCTAACTCTAAACCTAACACTAAACCTAACCCTAACCCAAGCAAAAACACTAACCCTAAACCTAACCCTAACTCTAAACTACACGGTAACCCTAACCCTAACCCTAACCCTAACCCTAACCCTAACCCAAACCCTAACACTAAACCTAACCCCTAACCATAAGCCCAACCTTAACCCTAACCCATACCCTAACTCAAACCCTAACACTAACACTAAACCAAACCCAAACCCTAACCCTATACCTTACTCTAACCCAAACCCAAACCCTAACACTAAACCTATCCCTATCGCCTAGCCCTAACCCTAACCCTAACCCTAAGCTAAACCTAACCCTAACTCTAACACTAACACTAAACCTAACCATAACCCAAGCCCAAACACTAACCCTAAACCTAACCCTAACTCAAAACCAAACGGTAACCCTAACCCTAGCCCTAACCCTAACCCTAAGCCAAACCCTAACACTAACCCTAACCCTAACCCTAACCCTAACCCTAACCCACACCCTAACCCAAACCATAACACTAACACTAAACCTAACCCAAACCCTAACCCTATACCTTACTCTAACCCAAACCCAAACCATAACTCTAACCCTAACCTTAAACCTAAACCTAACCCAAAACAAACCCTAACACTAAGCCTAACCCAAACTCTAAACCTAACCTACACCCAAGCCCTAACCCTAACCCTAACCCTAACCCAAGCCCTAAAACTAACCCTAACCCTAACACTAACCTAACCCTAACCCTAACTGTAACACTTACCCTAACCCTAAGACAAACCCTAAACCAAAACAAACCCTAACCCTAATCCTAAAGCTAACCCTAACCCTAATCCAAATCCTAACCCTAACACTTATCCTAACACTAACCCTAAGCCTAACCCTAACCCAAACCCACACCCTAACCCTAAACCTAACCCTAACCCTAAACAAAACATAAACCCTAACTATAACCCTAACCCTAAACTAAAATCTATCCCTAACCCTAACACTAACCATACCCCAAACCAATTCCTAACCCTAACCCAAACCCTAACCCTAACCCTAACACTAACCCTGACCCTAACCCAAATCCTAACCCTAACCCTAACCCTAACCCTAACCTTAACCCTAAACCAAACCCTAGCCCTAACCCTAACCCTAAACCAAACCCAAACCCTAACCCTAACCCTAACCCTAAACCTAACACAAAACCTAATCCTAACACTAACCCTAACCCTAATCCTAACCCTAACACAAACCCTAACCCTAACCCTATCCCAAACCCTAAAACTAATCCAAACCCAAGCCCAATCCCTAACCCTAACCCTAACCCTAACCCTATTGCTATCTCCAAGCCGTAACCCTAACCCTAACCCTAAGCCAAACCCTAACCCTAACTCTAACCCTAACCCTAAATCTAACCCTAACTCAAGCCCAAACACTAACACTAAACCTAACCCTAACCCTAACCGTAACCCAAACCCTAACCCAAACTCCAACACTAACCCTAACCCTAACCCCTAACCCTAACCCTAACCTTAACCCTAACCCAAACCCTAACCCAAAATCTAACCCTAACTTTAAACCTAACCCAAACCCTAACCCGATACCTTACTCTAACCCAAACCCAAAAACTAACCCTAACCCTAACCCTAACACTAACCCTAAACCTAAACCTAACCCAAACACAAACCCTAACGCTAAGCCTCACACAAATCTTAAACCTAACCTAAACCCAATCCGTAACCCTAACCCTAACCCTAACCCAAGCCCCCAAATTAACTCTAACCCTAACCCTAACCCAAACCTAAACCCTAACCCAAACCCTACTCTAACCCTAACCCTAAACCAAACCTAAACCCTAACCCTAACCCTAACCCTAACCCTAACCTAAACTCTAGCCCTAAACCTA
>CM069528.1:5402500-5410000 GCA_035773235.1 Eospalax fontanierii
AACACTAACACTAAACCAAACCCAAACCCTAACCCTATACCTTTTCTAACCCAAACCCAAACCCTAACCCTAAACCTATCCCTATCGCCTAGCCCTATTCCTAACCCTAACCCTAAGCTAAACCTAACCCTAACTCTACCCTAACACTAAACCTAACCCTAACCCAAGCCCAAACACTAACCCTAAACCTAACCCTAACTCAAAACCAAACGGTAACCCTAACCCTAGCCCTAACCCTAACCCTAAGCCAAACCCTAACACTAACCCTAACCCTAACCCCTAACCCTAACCGTAACCTTAACCCTTACCCAAACCCTAACCCAAACCCTAAAACTAACACTAAACCTAACCCAAACCCTAACCCTATACCTTACTCTAACCCAAACCCAAACCCTAACTCTAACCCTAACCTTAAACCTAAACCTAACCCAAACCAAACCCTAACACTAAGCCTAACCCAAACTCTAAACCTAACCTACACCCAAGCCCTAACCCTAACCCTAACCCTAACCCAAGCCCTAAAACTAACTCTAACCCTAACCCTAACCCTAACTGTAACACTTACCCTAACCCTAAGACTAACCCTAAACCAAACCAAACCTTAACCCTAATCCTAAAGCTAACCCTAACCCTAATCCAAATCCTAACCCTAACACTTGTCCTAACCCTAACCCTAAGCCTAACCCTAACCCAAACCCACACCCTAACCCTAAACCTAACCCTAACCCTAAACCAAACATAAACCCTAACCATAACCCTAACCCTAACCTAAACTCTATCCCTAAGCCTAACACTAACCCTACCCCAAACCAATCCCTAACCCTAACCCAAACCCTAACACTAACCCTAACACTAACCCTGACCCTAACCCAAATCCTAACCCTAAACCTAACCCTAACCCTAACCCTAACCCTAACCCTAACCCTAACCCTAAAACAAACCCTAGCCCTAACCCTAACCCTAACGCAAACCCAAACCCTAACCCTAACCGTAACCCTAAACCTAACACAAACCCTAATCCTAACACTAACCCTAACCCTAATCCTAACCCTAACACAAACCCTAACCCTAACCCTATTCCAAACCCTAAAACTAATCCAAACCCAAGCCCAATCCCTAACCCTAACCCTAACCCTAACCCTATTCCTATCTCCTAGCCGTAACCCTAACCCTAACCCTAAGCCAAACCCTAACCCTAACTCTAACAATAACCCTAAATCTAACCCTAACTCAAGCCCAAACACTAACACTAAACCTAACCCTAACCCTAACCGTAACCCAAACCCTAACCCAAACCCCAACCCTAACCCTAACCCTAACCCCTAACCCTAACCCTAACCTTAATCCTAACCCAAACCCTAACCCAAAATCTAACCCTAACTTTAAACCTAACCCAAACCCTAACCCCATACCTTACTCTAACCCAAACCCAAAACCTAACCCTAACCCTAACCCTAACACTAACCCTAAACCTAAACCTAACCCAAACACAAACCCTAACGCTAAGCCTCACACAAATCTTAAACCTAAACTTAACCCAATCCCTAACCCTAACCCTAACCGTAACCCAAGCCCTAAAACTAACTCTAACCCTAACCCTAACCCAAACCTAAACCCTAACCCAAAGCCTACTCTAACCCTAACCCTAAACCAAACCTAAACCCTAACCCTAACCCTAACCCTAACCTAAACTCTAGCCCTAAACCTAACACCAACCGTACCACAAACCAATCCCATCCCCTAACCCTAACCCTAACCCTAACCCTAAACCAACCTCTAACAGTAACCCTAAACCAAACCCTAACCCCAAACCTAACCCTTACCCTATTCGTAACATTAACCCTAACCCAAACCAAACCCTAACCCTAACCCTAACCCTAATCCTAACCGAAAACCTAAACATAAATCTAACCCTAAATATAAACCTAACCCAAACCCTAACCCTAACCCTAACCCTAACACCTAACCCTAAACCTAACCTTAACCCTAACCCAAAACCTAACCCAAACCCTAACCCTAACACTAAACCTAACCCAAACCCTAACCCTATACCTTACTCTAAATCAAACCCAAACCCTAACCCTAAACCTAAACGTAAACCTAACCCAAACCCAAACCCTAACCCTAAGCCTAACCCAAACCCTAAACCTAACCTAAACCCAATCGCTAACCCTAACCCTAACCCTAACCCAAGTCCTAAAACGAACCCTAACCCTAACCCTTACCGTAACCCTAACCCTTACCCTTTCCCTAAGCCTAACACTAACCCTAAACCAAACCAAACACTAACCCTAAGCCTAAACCTTACCCTACCCCTAATCCAAACCCTAACCCTAAGACTTACCCTAACCCTAACCCTAAGTCTAACCTTAACCCAAACCGACACCCTAACCCTAACCCTAAAACTAACCCCAACCCTAACCCTAACCCTAACCCTAACCCTAACTCAAACCCGAACCCTAACACTAACCCTAAACCAAACCCTAACCCTAACCCTAGTCCTAACCCTAACCCTAACCATAACCATAACCCTAACCCAAAACCTAACCCAAACCCTAACCCTAACCCTGACCCGAACACAAATCCTAACCCTAACCCTAACCCTAACCCTAACCCTAACTCTAAACCAAACCCTAACCCTAACCGAAACCCAAACCCTAACCCTAACCCTAACCCTAAACCTAACACAAACCCTAATCCTAACACTAACCCTAACCCTAACCCTATCCCTAAACCTAACACAAGCCCTAAAACTAACCCTTACACTAACCCTAACCGTATCACAAACCCTAACACTAACCCAAACCCTAACACTAACCCTAACCCTAACCCTAACCGAAACCCAAACACGAATCCTAACCCTAAACCTAACCCTAACACAAAACCAAACCTAAACCCTAACCCTAACCTGAACCCTAACCCTAACACTAACCCTCACCCCTAACCCTAACCCTAACCCTAAGCTTAACCCTAACTCAAACCCTAACCCAAACCCTAACCTTAACCCTAACCCTAACCCTAACCCTAACCAGAACGCTAACACTAAATTCTAAACCCTAACCCTAAACCTAACCCTAACCCAAAACCTAACACTAACCCTAACCCAAATCCTAACCCTAACCCTAACACTAAACCTAACACAAACCCTAATCCTAACACTAACCCTAACCCTAATCCTAACCCTAACCCAAACCCTAACCCTAACCCTAACCCTCTCCCAAACCCTAAAACTACACCGGACCCAAGCCCAATCCCTAACCCTAACCCTATCCCTAACCCTAACCCTATCCCTATCTCCTAGCCGTAACCCTATCCCTAACCCTAAGCCAAATCCTAACCCTAACTCTAACCCTAACCCTAAATCTAACCCTAACTCAAGCCCAAACACTAACCCTAAACCTAAACCTAACCCTAACCGTAACCCAAACCCTAACCCAAACCCCAACCGTAACCCTAACCCTAACCCCTAACCCTAAACCTAACCTTAACCCTAACCCAAACCCTAACCCAAAATCTAACCCTAACTTTAAACCTAACCCAAACCCTAACCCGATACCTTACTCTAACCCAAACCGAAAACCTAACCCTAACCCTAACCCTAACACTAATCCTAAACCTAAACCTAACCCAAACACAAACCCTAACGCTAAGCCTCACACAAATCTTAAACCTAACATAAACCCAATCCCTAACCCTAACCCTAACCCTAACCCAATCCCTAAAACTAACTCTAACCCTTACCCTAACCCAAACCTAAACCCTAACCCAAACCCTACTCTAACCCTAACCCTAAACCAAACCTAAAACCTAACCCTAACCCTAACCCTAACCCTAACCTAAACTCTATCCCTAAACCTAACACCAACCGTACCACAAACCAATCCCATCCCCTAACCCTAACCCTAACCCTAACCCTAAATCAACCTCTAACAGTAACCCTAAACCAAACCCTAACCCCAAACCTAACCCTTACCCTATCCGTAACATTAACCCTAACCCAAACCAAACCCTAACCCTAACCCTAACCCTAATCCTAACCCAAAACCTAAACATAAATCTAACCCTAAATATAAACCTAACCCTAACCCTAACCCTAACCCTAACACCTAACCCTAAACCTAACCTTAACCCGAACCCAAAACCTAACCCAAACCCTAACCCTAACACTAAACCTAACCCAAACCCTAACCCTATACCTTACTCTAACTCAAACCCAAACCCTAACCCTAACCCTAACCCTAAATCTAAACGTAAACCTAACCCAAACCCAAACCCTAACCCTAAGCGTAAGCCAAACCCTAAACCTAACCTAAACCCAATCGCTAACCCTAACCCTAACCCTAACCCAACCCCTAAAATGAACCCTAACCCTAACCCTAACCGTAACCCTAACCCTTACCCTTACCCTAACCCTAACACTAACCCTAAACCAAACCAAACACTAACCCTAAGTCTAAACCTCACCCTACCCCTAATCCAAACCCTAACCCTAAGACTTACCCTAAACCTAATCCTAAGCCTAACCTTAACCCAAACCCACACCCTAACCCTAACTCTAAAACTAACCCCAACCCTAACCCTAACCCTAACCCTAATTCAAACCCTAAACCAAACCAAACACTAACCCTAAGTCTAAACCTCACCCTACCCCTACTCCAAACCCTACCCCTAAGACTTACCCTAAACCTAATCCTAAGCCTAACCTTAACCCACACCCACACCCTAACCCTAACTCTAAAACTAACCCCAACCCTAACCCTAACCCTAACCCTAATTCAAACCCGAACCCTAACCCAAACCCTAACCCAAACCCTAACCCTAACCCTGACCCTAACTCAAATCCTAACCCTAACCCTAACCCTAACCCTAACCCTAAACCAAACCCTAACCCTAACCCTCACCCTAACCCAAACCCAAACCCTAACCCTAACCCTAACCCTAAATCTAACACAAACCCTAATCCTAACACTAACCCTAACCCTAACCCTAACCCTAAACCTAACACAAACCCTAACACTAACCCAAACCCTAACCCTAACTCAAACCCTAACCCAAACCCTAACTTTAACCCTAACCCTAACCCTAACTAGAACGCTAACACTAAATTCTAAACCCTAACCCTAACCGAACCCTAACCCAAAACCCAAAACTTAACCTAACACAAATCCTAACCCTAACCCTAAACCTAACCCTAACCCAAACCCAAACCCAAACACTAACTCTAACCCTAAACCTAAACCTAACCGAAACCCAAACCCTAACCTAAGCCTAACCCAAACCCTAAACCTAACCTAAACCCAAGCCCTAACCCTAACCCTAACCCTAAACCAAGCCCTAAAACTAACCCTAACCCTAACCCTTTCCCAAACCCTAAAACTAATCCGAACCCAAGCCCAATCCCTAACCCTAACCCTAACCCTAACCCTAACCCTATCCCTATCTCCTAGCCGTAACCCTATCCCTAACCCTAAGCCAAATCCTAACCCTAACTCTAACCCTAACCCTAAATCTAACCCTAAGTCAAGCCCAAACACTAACCCTAAACCTAAACCTAACCCTAACCGTAACCCAAACCCTAACCCAAACCCCAACCGTAACCCTAACCCTAACCCCTAACCCTAAACCTAACCTTAACCCTAACCCAAACCCTAACCCAAAATCTAACCCTAACTTTAAACCTAACCCAAACCCTAACCCGATACCTTACTCTAACCCAAACCGAAAACCTAACCCTAACCCTAACCCTAACACTAATCCTAAACCTAAACCTAATCCAAACACAAACCCTAACGCTAAGCCTCACACAAATCTTAAACCTAACATAAACCCAATCCCTAACCCTAACCCTAACCCTAACCCAATCCCTAAAACTAACTCTAACCCTTACCCTAACCCAAACCTAAACCCTAACCCAAACCCTACTCTAACCCTAACCCTAAACCAAACCTAAAACCTAACCCTAACCCTAACCCTAACCCTAACCTAAACTCTATCCCTAAACCTAACACCAACCGTACCACAAACCAATCCCATCCCCTAACCCCAACCCCAACCCTAACCCCAAATCTAACACAAACCCTAATCCTAACACTAACCCTAACCCTAACCCTAACCCTAAACCTAACACAAACCCTAACACTAACCCAAACCCTAACCCTAACTCAAACCCTAACCCAAACCCTAACTTTAACCCTAACCCTAACCCTAACTAGAACGCTAACACTAAATTCTAAACCCTAACCCTAAACCTAACCCTAACCCAAAACCTAACACTAACCCTAACACAAATCCTAACCCTAACCCTAAACCTAACCCTAACCCAAACCCAAACCCAAACACTAACTCTAACCCTAAACCTAAACCTAACCGAAACCCAAACCCTAACCTAAGCCTAACCCAAACCCTAAACCTAACCTAAACCCAAGCCCTAACCCTAACCCTAACCCTAAACCAAGCCCTAAAACTAACCCTAACCCTAACCCTAACCCTAACCCTAACTGTAACACTTACCCTAACCCTAACACTAACCCTAAACCAAACCAAACCCTAACCCTAATCCTAAAGCTAACCTTAACCCTAATCGAAACCCTAACCCTAACCCTAACCCTAAACCAAAACCTAGCCCTAACCCTAACCCTAACCCAAACCCAAACCCTAACCCTAACCCTAACCCTAAACCTAACACAAAACTTAATCGTAACACTAACCCTAACCCTAACCCTAACACAAACCCTAACACTAACCCTAACCCTAACACTAACCCTAAACCAAACCAAACCCTAACCCTAAGCCTAAACCTAACACTAACCCTAATCCAAACCCTAACTTAACACTTACCCTAAACCTAACCCTAAGACTAACCCTAACCCAAACCAACACCCTAAACCTAACCTGAACCCTAAAGCTAACCCTAAACGAAACCCTAAACCTAAACCTAACCCTAATCCAAACCCTTACCCAAGCACTAACCCTAACACTTACCCTAACCCTAACCCTAAGCCTAACCCTAACGCAAACCCACACCCTAACCCTAACCCTAACACTAACCCCAACCTTGACCCTAACCCTAACCCTAACCCTGACTCAAACCCAAACCCTAACACTAACCCTAACCCAAACCCTAACCCTATACCTAACCATAATCCTAACCCTAACCATAACCCTAACCCTAAACCAAACCCTAACGCTAACCCTAACACTAACCCTAACCCTAACCCAAACCCTAACCCGAACCCTAACCCTAACCTTAAACCTAACCCAAACCCAAACCCTAACCCTAACCCTAACCCTAACCCTAATACTAAACCTAAACCTAACCCAAACCCAAACCCTTACCCTAAGCCTAACCCAAACCCTAAACCTAACCTAAACCCAATCCCTAACCCTAAACCTAACCCTAACCCAAGCCCTAAAACTAATGCTAACCCTAACCCTAAAGCTAGACCTAACCCAAACACAAACCCTAACCCTAAGCCTAACACAAACTTTAAACTTAACCTA
>CM069528.1:5415000-5425000 GCA_035773235.1 Eospalax fontanierii
AAACCAAACCCAAACCCTAAATCAAACCCACACCCTAACCCTAACCCTAACCCTAAACCAAACCTAAACCCTAACCCTAATCCTAACCCTAACATAAACTCTATCCCTAACCCTAACACTAACCCTACTCCAAAATCCGTAACCCTAACCCTAACCCTAACCCTAAACCAGCCTCTAACAGTAACCCTAGAACTAACCCTAACCCCAAACCTAACCCTTACAGTATCCGTAACATTAACCCTAACCCAAAACAAACCCTAACCCTAACCCTAAACCCAACCCTAACCCCAACCCTAACCCTAAACCTAACCTTAAACCAAACCCCAACTCTAAACCTAACTCTAACCCAAACCTAAACCTTAACCCTAACCTTAATCCTACCCCTAACCCTAACCCTAACCCACCCCTAACCTTAACCCTAACCCTAACCCTTCCCGAAACCCTCACAATAACGCTAAACCAAACCAAACCCTAACCCAAACACTAACCCTAACCCTATCCCTATCGCCTAGTCCTAACCCTAACCCTAACCCTAAGCTAAACCCTAACCCTAACTCTAACCCTAACACTAAACCTAACCCTAACCCAAGCCCAAACACTAACCCTAAACCTAACCCTAACTCTAAACTAAACGGTAACCCTAACCCTAACCCTAACCCTAACCCTAACCCAAACCCTAACACTAAACCTAACCCCTAACCATAAGCCTAACCTTAACCCTAACCCAAACCCTAACTCAAACCCTAACACTAACACTAAACCAAACCCAAACCCTAACCCTATACCTTTTCTAACCCAAACCCAAACCCTAACACTAAACCTATCCCTATCGCCTAGCCCTATTCCTAACCCTAACCCTAAGCTAAACCTAACCCTAACTCTAACCCTAACACTAAACCTAACCCTAACCCAAGCCCAAACACTAACACTAAACCTAACCCTAACTCAAAATCAAACGGTAACCCTAACCCTAGCCCTAACCCTAACCCTAAGCCAAACCCTAACACTAACCCTAACCCTAACCCCTAACCCTAACCGTAACCTTAACCCTTACCCAAACCCTAACCCAAACCCTAACACTAACACTAAACCTAACCCAAACCCTAACCCTATACCTTACTCTAACCCAAACCCAAACCCTAACTCTAACCCTAACCTTAAACCTAAACCTAACCCAAACCAAACCCTAACACTAAGCCTAACCCAAACTCTAAACCTAACCTACACCCAAGCCCTAACCCTAACCCTAACCCTAACCCAAGCCCTAAAACTAACTCTAACCCTAACCCTAACCCTAACTGTAACACGTACCCTAACCCTAAGACTAACCCTAAACAAAACCAAACCTTAACCCTAATCCTAAAGCTAACCCTAACCCTAATCCAAATCCTAACCCTAACACTTATGCTAACCCTAACCCTAAGCCTAACCCTAACCCAAACCCACACCCTAACCCTAAACATAACCCTAACCCTAAACCAAACATAAACCCTAACCATAACCCTAACCCTAACCTAAACTCTATCCCTAAGCCTAACACTAACCCTACCCCAAACCAATCCCTAACCCTAACCCAAACCCTAACCCTAACCCTAACACTAACCCTGACCCTAACCCAAATCCTAACCCTAAACCTAACCCTAACCCTAACCCTAACCCTAACCCTAACCCTAACCCTAAACCAAACCCTAGCCCTAACCCTAACCCTAACGCAAACCCAAACCCTAACCCTAACCGTAACCCTAAACCTAACACAAACCCTAATCCTAACACTAACCCTAACCCTAATCCTAACCCTAACACAAACCCTAACCCTAACCCTATCCCAAACCCTAAAACTAATCCAAACCCAAGCCCAATCCCTAACCCTAACCCTAACCCTAACCCTATTCCTATCTCCTAGCCGTAACCCTATCCCTAACCCTAAGCCAAACCCTAACCCTAACTCTAACAATAACCCTAAATCTAACCCTAACTCAAGCCCAAACACTAACACTAAACCTAACCCTAACCCTAACCGTAACCCAAACCCTAACCCAAACCCCAACCCTAACCCTAACCCTAACCCCTAAACCTAACCCTCTCCTTAACCCTAAACCCAACCCAAAACCAAAAACTAACCCTAACTTTAAACCTAACCCAAACCCTAACCCCATACCTTACTCTAACCCAAACCCAAAACCTAACCCTAACCCTAACCCTAACACTAACCCTAAACCTAAACCTAACCCAAACACAAACCCTAACGCTAAGCCTCACACAAATCTTAAACCTAACCTTAACCCAATCCCTAACCCTAACCCTAACCGTAACCCAAGCCCTAAAACTAACTCTAACCCTAACCCTAACCCAAACCTAAACCCTAACCCAAACCCTACTCTAACCCTAACCCTAAACCAAACCTAAACCCTAACCCTAACCCTAACCCTAACCTAAACTCTAGCCCTAAACCTAACACCAACCGTACCACAAACCAATCCCATCCCCTAACCCTAACCCTAACCCTAACCCTAAACCAACCTCTAAGAGTAACCCTAAACCAAACCCTAACCCCAAACCTAATCCTTACCCTATCCGTAACATTAACCCTAACCCAAACCAAACCCTAACCCTAACCCTAACCCTAATCCTAACCGAAAACCTAAACATAAATCTAACCCTAAATATAAACCTAACCCAAACCCTAACCCTAACCCTAACCCTAACCCCTAACCCTAAACCTAACCTTAACCCTAACCCAAAACCTAACCCAAACCCTAACCCTAACACTAAACCTAACCCAAACCCTAACCCTATACCTTACTCTAAATCAAACCCAAACCCTAACCCTAAACCTAAACGTAAACCTAACCCACACCCAACCCCTAACCCTAAGCCTAACCCAAACCCTAAACCTAACCTAAACCCAATCGTTAACCCTAACCCTAACCCTAACCCAAGTCCTAAAACGAACCCTAACCCTAACCCTAACCGTAACCCTAACCCTTACCCTTACCCTAACCCTAACACTAACCCTAAACCAAACCAAACACTAACGCTAAGCCTAAACCTTACCCTACCCCTAATCCAAACCCTAACCCTAAGACTTACCCTAACCCTAACCCTAAGCCTAACCTTAACCCAAACCGACACCCTAACCCTAACCCTAAAACTAACCCCAACCCTAACCCTAACCCTAACCCTAACCCTAACTCAAACCCGAACCCTAACACTAACCCTAAACCAAACCCTAACCCTAACCCTAGTCCTAACCCTAACCCTAACCATAACCATAACCCTAACCCAAAACCTAACCCAAACCCTAACCCTAACCCTGACCCTAACACAAATCCTAACCTTAACCCTAACCCTAACCCTAACCCTAACCCTAAACCAAACCCTAACCCTAACCGAAACCCAAACCCTAACCCTAACCCTAACCCTAAACCTAACACAAACCCTAATCCTAACACTAACCCTAACCCCAACCCTATCCCTAAACCTAACACAAGCCCTAAAACTAACCCTTACACTAACCCTAACCGTATCACAAACCCTAACACTAACCCAAACCCTAACACTAACCCTAACCCTAACCCTAACCGAAACCCAAACACGAATCCTAACCCTAACCCTAACCCTAACACAAAACCAAACCTAAACCCTAACCCTAACCTGAACCCTAACCCTAACACTAAGCCTAACCCCTAACCCTAACCCTAACCCTAAGCTTAACCCTAACTCAAACCCTAACCCAAACCCTAACCTTAACCCTAACCCTAACCCTAACCCTAACCAGAACGCTAACACTAAATTCTAAACCTTAACCCTAAACCTAACCCTAACCCAAAACCTAACACTAACCCTAACCCAAATCCTAACCCTAACCCTAACACTAAACCTAACACAAACCCTAATCCTAACACTAAACCTAACCCTAATCCTAACCCTAACCCAAACCCTAACCCTAACCCTAACCCTTTCCCAAAACCTAAAACTAATCCGAACCCAAGCCCAATCCCTAACCCTAACCCTAACCCAAACCCTAACCCTATCCCTATCTCCTAGCCGTAACCCTATCCCTAACCCTAAGCCAAATCCTAACCCTAACTCTAACCCTAACCCTAAATCTAACCCTAACTCAAGCCCAAACACTAACCCTAAACCTAAACCTAACCCTAACCGTAACCCAAACCCTAACCCAAACCCCAACCGTAACCCTAACCCTAACCCCTAACCCTAAACCTAACCTTAACCCTAACCCAAACCCTAACCCAAAATCTAACCCTAACTTTAAACCTAACCCAAACCCTAACCCGATACCTTACTCTAACCCAAACCGAAAACCTAACCCTAACCCTAACCCTAACACTAATCCTAAACCTAAACCTAACCCAAACACAAACCCTAACGCTAAGCCTCACACAAATCTTAAACCTAACATAAACCCAATCCCTAACCCTAACCCTAACCCTAACCCAATCCCTAAAACTAACTCTAACCCTTACCCTAACCCAAACCTAAACCCTAACCCAAACCCTACTCTAACCCTAACCCTAAACCAAACCTAAAACCTAACCCTAACCCTAACCCTAACCCTAACCTAAACTCTATCCCTAAACCTAACACCAACCGTACCACAAACCAATCCCATCCCCTAACCCTAACCCTAACCCTAACCCTAAATCAACCTCTAACAGTAACCCTAAACCAAACCCTAACCCCAAACCTAACCCTTACCCTATCCGTAACATTAACCCTAACCCAAACCAAACCCTAACCCTAACCCTAACCCTAATCCTAACCCAAAACCTAAACATAAATCTAACCCTAAATATAAACCTAACCCTAACCCTAACCCTAACCCTAACACCTAACCCTAAACCTAACCTTAACCCGAACCCAAAACCTAACCCAAACCCTAACCCTAACACTAAACCTAACCCAAACCCTAACCCTATACGTTACTCTAACTCAAACCCAAACCCTAACCCTAACCCTAACCCTAAATCTACACGTAATCCTAACCCAACCCCAAACCCTCACCCTAAGTCTAAGCCAAACCCTAAACCTAACCTAACCCCAATCGCTAACCCTAACCCTAACTCTAACCCAACTCCTAAAATGAACCCTAACCCTAACCCTAACCGTAACCCTAACCCTTACCCTTACCCTAACCCTAACACTAACCCTAAACCAAACCAAACACTAACACTAAGTCTTAACCTCACCCTACCCCTAAACCAAACCCTAACCCTAAGACTTACCCTAAACCTAAACCTAAGCCTAACCTTAACCCAAACCCACACCCTAACCCTAACTCTAAAACTAACCCCAACCCTAGCCCTAACCCTAACCCTAATTCAAACCCTAAACCAAACCAAACACTAACCCTAAGTCTAAACCTCACCCTACCCCTAATCCAAACCCTAACCCTAAGACTTACCCTAAAGCTAATCCTAAGCCTAACCTTAACCCAAACCCACACCCTAACCCTAACTCTAAAACTAACCCCAACCCTAACCCTAACCCTAACCCTAATTCAAACCCGAACCCTAACCCAAACCCTAACCCAAACCCTAACCCTAACCCTGACCCTAACTCAAATCCTAACCCTAACCCTAACCCTAACCCTAACCCTAAACCAAACCCTAACCCTAACCCTCACCCTAACCCAAACCCAAACCCTAACCCTAACCCTAACCCTAAATCTAACACAAACCCTAATCCTAACACTAACCCTAACCCTAACCCTAACCCTAAACCTAACACAAACCCTAACACTAACCCAAACCCTAACCCTAACTCAAACCCTAACCCAAACCCTAACTTTAACCCTAACCCTAACCCTAACTAGAACGCTAACACTAAATTCTAAACCCTAACCCTAAACCTAACCCTAACCCAAAACCTAACACTAACCCTAACACAAATCCTAACCCTAACCCTAAACCTAACCCTAACCCAAACCCAAACCCAAACACTAACTCTAACCCTAAACCTAAACCTAACCGAAACCCAAACCCTAACCTAAGCCTAACCCAAACCCTAAACCTAACCTAAACCCAAGCCCTAACCCTAACCCTAACCCTAAACCAAGCCCTAAAACTAACCCTAACCCTAACCCTTTCCCAAACCCTAAAACTAATCCGAACCCAAGCCCAATCCCTAACCCTAACCCTAACCCTAACCCTAACCCTATCCCTATCTCCTAGCCGTAACCCTATCCCTAACCCTAAGCCAAATCCTAACCCTAACTCTAACCCTAACCCTAAATCTAACCCTAAGTCAAGCCCAAACACTAACCCTAAACCTAAACCTAACCCTAACCGTAACCCAAACCCTAACCCAAACCCCAACCGTAACCCTAACCCTAACCCCTAACCCTAAACCTAACCTTAACCCTAACCCAAACCCTAACCCAAAATCTAACCCTAACTTTAAACCTAACCCAAACCCTAACCCGATACCTTACTCTAACCCAAACCGAAAACCTAACCCTAACCCTAACCCTAACACTAATCCTAAACCTAAACCTAACCCAAACACAAACCCTAACGCTAAGCCTCACACAAATCTTAAACCTAACATAAACCCAATCCCTAACCCTAACCCTAACCCTAACCCAATCCCTAAAACTAACTCTAACCCTTACCCTAACCCAAACCTAAACCCTAACCCAAACCCTACTCTAACCCTAACCCTAAACCAAACCTAAAACCTAACCCTAACCCTAACCCTAACCCTAACCTAAACTCTATCCCTAAACCTAACACCAACCGTACCACAAACCAATCCCATCCCCTAACCCTAACCCTAACCCTAACCCTAAATCAACCTCTAACAGTAACCCTAAACCAAACCCTAACCCCAAACCTAACCCTTACCCTATCCGTAACATTAACCCTAACCCAAACCAAACCCTAACCCTAACCTTAACCCTAATCCTAACCCAAAACCTAAACATAAATCTAACCCTAAATATAAACCTAACCCTAACCCTAACCCTAACCCTAACACCTAACCCTAAACCTAACCTTAACCCGAACCCAAAACCTAACCCAAACCCTAACCCTAACACTAAACCTAACCCAAACCCTAACCCTATACGTTACTCTAACTCAAACCCAAACCCTAACCCTAACCCTAACCCTAAATCTAAACGTAAACCTAACCCAAACCCAAACCCTAACCCTACGGCTAAGCCAAACCCTAAACCTAACCTAAACCCAATCGCTAACCCTAACCCTAACCCTAACCCAACCCCTAAAATGAACCCTAACCCTAACCCTAACCGTAACCCTAACCCTTACCCTTACCCTAACCCTAACACTAACCCTAAACCAAACCAAACACTAACACTAAGTCTAAACCTCACCCTACCCCTAATCCAAACCCTTACCCTTAGACTGACCCTAATCCTAATCCTAAGCCTAACCTTATCCCCCACCCACACCCTAACCCTAACTCTAAAACTAACCCCAACCCTAACCCTAACCCTAACCCTAATTCAAACCCTAAACCAAACCAAACACTAACCCTAAGTCTAAACCTCACCCTACCCCTAATCCAAACCCTAACCCTAAGACTTACCCTAAACCTAATCCTAAGCCTAACCTTAACCCAAACCCACACCCTAACCCTAACTCTAAAACTAACCCCAACCCTAACCCTAACCCTA
This sequence comes from Eospalax fontanierii, assembly GCA_035773235.1. Taxonomy (NCBI): domain Eukaryota; kingdom Metazoa; phylum Chordata; class Mammalia; order Rodentia; family Spalacidae; genus Eospalax; species Eospalax fontanierii. The sequence continues at coordinate 5,422,661 of CM069528.1, forward strand.
ACCCTAATTCAAACCCGAACCCTAACCCAAACCCTAACCCAAACCCTAACCCTAACCCTGACCCTAACTCAAATCCTAACCCTAACCCTAACCCTAACCCTAACCCTAAACCAAACCCTAACCCTAACCCTCACCCTAATCCAAAACCAAACCCTAACCCTAACCCTAACCCTAAATCTAACACAAACACTAATCCTAACACTAACCCTAACCCTAACCCTAACCCTAAACCTAACACAAACCCTAACACTAACCCAAACCCTAACCCTAACTCAAACCCTAACCCAAACCCTAACTTTAACCCTAACCCTAACCCTAACTAGAACGCTAACACTAAATTCTAAACCCTAACCCTAAACCTAACCCTAACCCAAAACCTAACACTAACCCTAACACAAATCCTAACCCTAACCCTAAACCTAACCCTAACCCAAACCCAAACCCAAACACTAACTCTAACCCTAAACCTAAACCTAACCGAAACCCAAACCCTAACCTAAGCCTAACCCAAACCCTAAACCTAACCTAAACCCAAGCCCTAACCCTAACCCTAACCCTAATCCAAGCCCTAAAACTAACCCTAACCCTAACCCTAACCCTAACCCTAACCCTAACTGTAACACTTACCCTAACCCTAACACTAACCCTAAACCAAACCAAACCCTAACCCTAATCCTAAAGCTAACCTTAACCCTAATCGAAACCCTAACCCTAACCCTAACCCTAACCCAAACCCAAACCCTAACCCTAACCCTAACCCTAAACCTAACACAAAACTTAATCGTAACACTAACCCTAACCCTAACCCTAACACAAACCCTAACACTAACCCTAACCCTAAACCTTACCCTAACCCTAACACTAACCCTAAACCAAACCAAACCCTAACCCTAAGCCTAAACCTAACACTAACCCTAATCCAAACCCTAACTTAACACTTACCCTAACCCTAACCCTAAGACTAACCCTAACCCAAACCAACACCCTAAACCTAACCTGAACCCTAAAGCTAACCCTAAACGAAACCCTAAACCTAAACCTAACCCTAATCCAAACCCTTACCCAAGCACTAACCCTAACACTTACCCTAACCCTAACCCTAAGCCTAACCCTAACGCAAACCCACACCCTAACCCTAACCCTAACACTAACCCCAACCTTGACCCTAACCCTAACCCTAACCCTGACTCAAACCCAAACCCTAACACTAACCCTAACCCACACCCTAACCCTATACCTAACCATAATCCTAACCCTAACCATAACCCTAACCCTAAACCAAACTCTAACGCTAACCCTAACACTAACCCTAACCCTAACCCAAACCCTAACCCGAACCCTAACCCTAACCTTAAACCTAACCCAAACCCAAACCCTAACCCTAACCCTAACCCTAACCCTAATACTAAACCTAAACCTAACCCAAACCCAAACCCTTACCCTAAGCCTAACCCAAACCCTAAACCTAACCTAAACCCAATCCCTAACCCTAAACCTAACCCTAACCCAAGCGCTAAAACTAATGCTAACCCTAACCCTAAAGCTAGACCTAACCCAAACACAAACCCTAACCCTAAGCCTAACACAAACTTTAAACTTAACCTAAACCCAAGCCCTAAGCCTAACCCTAACCCTAACCCAAGCCCTAAAACTAACCCTAACCCTAACCCAAATCTAAACCCTAACCCTAACCCTAACCCTAACCCTAACCCTAAACCTAAACCAAACCTAAACCCTAACCCTAACCCTAACCCTAACCTAAACTCTATCCCTAACCCTAACACTAACCCTACCCCAAACCAATTAGTAACCATAACCTTAACCCTAAACCTAAACCTAACCCTAACCCTAAACCAAGCTCTAACAGTAACCCTAAACGTAACCCTAACCCCAAACCTAACCCTTACACTCTCAGTAACATTAACCCTAACCAAAACCAAACCCTAAACCTAACCCTAACCCTAACCCTAAACCTACACCTAACCCCAACCCTAAACCTAAACCTAACCTTAAACCAAACCCCAACTCTAAACCTAACTCTAACCCAAACCTAAACCTTAACCCTAACCTTAATCCTACCGCTACCCCTAACCCTAAACCACCCCTAAACCTAACCCTAACCCTAACCCCATGCCCTAACCCTCACAATAACCCTAAACCAAACCAAACCCTAACACAAACACTAACCCTAAACCTATCCCTATCGCCTAGCCCTAACCCTAACCCTAACCCTAACCCTAAGCTAAACCCTAACCCTAACTCTAACCCTAACACTAAACCTAACCCTAACCCAAGCCCAAACACTAACCCTAAGCTAACCCTAACCCAAACCCATACCCT
>CM069528.1:5427500-5432500 GCA_035773235.1 Eospalax fontanierii
TAACCCTAACCCAAACCCTAACCCTAACCCTAACACTAACCCTGACCCTAACCCAAATCCTAACCCTAAACCTAACCCTAACCCTAACCCTAACCCTAACCCTAACCCTAACCCTAAACCAAACCCTAGCCCTAACCCTAACCCTAACGCAAACCCAAACCCTAACCCTAACCGTAACCCTAAACCTAACACAAACCCTAATCCTAACACTAACCCTAACCCTAATCCTAACCCTAACACAAACCCTAACCCTAACCCTAACCCTATCCCAAACCCTAAAACTAATCCAAACCCAAGCCCAATCCCTAACCCTAACCCTAACCCTAACCCTATTCCTATCTCCTAGCCGTAACCCTAACCCTAACCCTAAGCCAAACCCTAACCCTAACTCTAACAATAACCCTAAATCTAACCCTAACTCAAGCCCAAACACTAACACTAAACCTAACCCTAACCCTAACCGTAACCCAAACCCTAACCCAAACCCCAACCCTAACCCTAACCCTAAACCCTAACCCTAACCCTAACCTTAACCCTAACCCAAACCCTAACCCAAAATCTAACCCTAACTTTAAACCTAACCCAAACCCTAACCCCATACCTTACTCTAACCCAAACCCAAAACCTAACCCTAACCCTAACCCTAACATTAACCCTAAACCTAAACCTAACCCAAACACAAACCCTAACGCTAAGCCTCACACAAAACTTAAACCTAACCTAAACCCAATCCCTAACCCTAACCCTAACCGTAACCCAAGCCCTAAAACTAACTCTAACCCTAACCCTAACCCAAACCTAAACCCTAACCCAAACCCTACTCTAACCCTAACCCTAAACCAAACCTAAACCCTAACCCTAACCCTAACCCTAACCTAAACTCTAGCCCTAAACCTAACACCAACCGTACCACAAACCAATCCCATCCCCTAACCCTAACCCTAACCCTAAAGCTAAACCCACCTCAAACAATAACCCTTAACCAAACTCTAACCCCAAACCTAACCCTTACCCTATCCGTAACATTAACCCTAACCCAATCCAAACCCTAACCCTAACCCTAACCCTAATCCTAACCGAAAACCTAAACATAAATCTAACCCTAAATATAAACCTAACCCAAACCCTAACCCTAACCCTAACCCTAACACCTAACCCTAAACCTAACCTTAACCCTAACCCAAAACCTAACCCAAACCCTAACCCTAACACTAAACCTAACCCAAACCCTAACCCTATACCTTACTCTAACTCAAACCCAAACCCTAACCCTAACCCTAAACCTAAACGTAAACTTACCCCAAACCCAAACCCTAACCCTAAGCCTAACCCAAACCCTAAACCTAACCTAAACCCAATCGCTAACCCTAACCCTAACCCTAACCCAAGTCCTAAAACGAACCCTAACCCTAACCCTAACACTAACCCTAAACCAAACCAAACACTAACCCTAAGCCTTAACCTCACCCTACCCCTAATCCAAACCCTAAACCTAAGACTTACCCTAACCCTAACCCTAAGCCTAACCTTAACCCAAACCGACACCCTAACCCTAACCGTAAAACTAACCCCAACCCTAACCCTAACCCTAACCCTAACCCTAACCCTAACTCAAACCCGAACCCTAACACTAACCCTAAACCAAACCCTAACCCTAACCCTAGTCCTAACCCTAACCCTAACCATAACCATAACCCTAACCCAAACCCTAACCCAAACCCTAACCCTAACCCTGACCCTAACACAAATCCTAACCATAACCCTAACCCTAACCCTAACCCTAACCCTAAACCAAACCCAAACCCTAACCCAAACCCACACCCTAACCCTAACCCTAACCCTAAACCAAACCTAAACCCTAACCCTAATCCTAACCCTAACATAAACTCTATCCCTAACCCTAACACTAACCCTCCTCCACAATCCGTGACCCTAACCCTAATCCTAACCCTACACCACCCTCTAACAGTAACCCTAGACCTAACCCTAACCCCAAACCTAACCCTTACAGTATCCGTAACATTAACCCTAACCCAAAACAAACCCTAACCCTAACCCTAAACCCAACCCTAACCCCAACCCTAACCCTAAACCTAACCTTAAACCAAACCCCAACTCTAAACCTAACTCTAACCCAAACCTAAACCTTAACCCTAACCTTAATCCTACCCCTAACCCTAACCCTAAACCACCCCTAACCTTAACCCTAACCCTAACCCTTCCCGAAACCCTCACAATAACCCTAAACCAAACCAAACCCTAACCCAAACACTAACCCTAACCCTATCCCTATCGCCTAGTCCTAACCCTAACCCTAACCCTAAGCTAAAACCTAACCCTAACTCTAACCCTAACACTAAACCTAACCCTAACCCAAGCCCAAACACTAACCCTAAACCTAACCCTAACTCTAAACTAAACGGTAACCCTAACCCTAACCCTAACCCTAACCCTAACCCAAACCCTAACACTAAACCTAACCCCTAACCATAAGCCTAACCTTAACCCTAACCCAAACCCTAACTCAAACCCTAACACTAACACTAAACCAAACCCAAACCCTAACCCTATACCTTTTCTAACCCAAACCCAAACCCTAACCCTAAACCTATCCCTATCGCCTAGCCCTATTCCTAACCCTAACCCTAAGCTAAACCTAACCCTAACTCTAACCCTAACACTAAACCTAACCCTAACCCAAGACCAAACACTAACCCTAAACCTAACCCTAACTCAAAACCAAAGGGTAACCCTAACCCTAGCCCTAACCCTAACCCTAAGCCAAACCCTAACACTAACCCTAACCCTAACCCCTAACCCTAACCGTAACCTTAACCCTTACCCAAACCCTAACCCAAACCCTAACACTAACACCAAACCTAACCCAAACCCTAACCCTATACCTTACTCTAACCCAAACCCAAACCCTAACTCTAACCCTAACCTTAAACCTAAACCTAACCCAAACCAAACCCTAATACTAAGCCTAACCCAAACTCTAAACCTAACCTACACCCAAGCCCTAACCCTAACCCTAACCCTAACCCAAGCCATAAATCTAACTCTCACCCTAACCCTAACCCTAACTGTAACACTTACCCTAACCCTAAGACTAACCCTAAACCAAACCAAACCTTAACCCTAATCCTAAAGCTAACCCTAACCCTAATCCAAATCCTAACCCTAACACTTATCCTAACCCTAACCCTAAGCCTAACCCTAACCCAAACCCACACCCTAACACTAAACCTAACCCTAACCCTAAACCAAACATAAACCCTAACCATAACCCTAACCCTAACCTAAACTCTATCCCTAAGCCTAACACTAACCCTACCCCAAACCAATCCCTAACCCTAACCCAAACCCTAACCCTAACCCTAACACTAACCCTGACCCTAACCCAAATCCTAACCCTAAACCTAACCCTAACCCTAACCCTAACCCTAACCCTAACCCTAACCCTAACCCTAAACCAAACCCTAGCCCTAACCCTAACCCTAACGCAAACCCAAACCCTAACCCTAACCGTAACCCTAAACCTAACACAAACCCTAATCCTAACACTAACCCTAACCCTAATCCTAACCCTAACACAAACCCTAACCCTAACCCTATCCCAAACCCTAAAAGTAATCCAAACCCAAGCCCAATCCCTAACCCTAACCCAATCCCTAACACTATTCCTATCTCCTAGCCGTAACCCTAACCCTAACCCTAAGCCAAACCCTAACCCTAACTCTAACAATAACCCTAAATCTAACCCTAACTCAAGCCCAAACACTAACACTAAACCTAACCCTAACCCTAACCGTAACCCAAACCCTAACCCAAACCCCAACCCTAACCCTAACCCTAACCCCTAACCCTAACCCTAACCTTAACCCTAACCCAAACCCTAACCCAAAATCTAACCCTAACTTTAAACCTAACCCAAACCCTAACCCCATACCTTACTCTAACCCAAACCCAAAACCTAACCCTAACCCTAACCCTAACACTAACCCTAAACCTAAACCTAACCCAAACACAAACCCTAACGCTAAGCCTCACACAAATCTTAAACCTAACCTTAACCCAATCCCTAACCCTAACCCTAACCGTAACCCAAGCCCTAAAACTAACTCTAACCCTAACCCTAACCCAAACCTAAACCCTAACCCAAACCCTACTCTAACCCTAACCCTAAACCAAACCTAAACCCTAACCCTAACCCTAACCCTAACCTAAACTCTAGCCCTAAACCTAACACCAACCGTACCACAAACCAATCCCATCCCCTAACCCTAACCCTAACCCTAACCCTAAACCAACCTCTAACAGTAACCCTAAACCAAACCCTAACCCCAAACCTAACCCTTACCCTATCCGTAACATTAACCCTAACCCAAACCAAACCCTAACACTAACCCTAACCCTAATCCTAACCGAAAACCTAAACATAAATCTAACCCTAAATATAAACCTAACCCAAACCCTAACCCTAACCCTAACCCTAACACCTAACCCTAAAACTAAACTTAACCCTAACCCAAAACCTAACCCAAACCCTAACCCTAACACTAAACCTAACCCAAACCCTAACCCTATACCTTACTCTAAATCAAACCCAAACCCTAACCCTAAACCTAAACGTAAACCTAACCCAAACCCAAACCCTAACCCTAAGCCTAACCCAAACCCTAAACCTAACCTAAACCCAATCGCTAACCCTAACCCTAACCCTAACCCTAGTCCTAAAACGAACCCTAACCCTAACCCTAACCGTAACCCTAACCGTTACCCTTACCCTAACCCTAACACTAACCCTAAACCAAACCAAACCAAACACTAACCATAAGCCTAAACCTTACCCTACCCCTAATCCAAACCCTAACCCTAAGACTTACCCTAACCCTAACCCTAAGCCTAACCTTAACCCAAACCGACACCCTAACCCTAACCCTAAAACTAACCCCAACCCTAACCCTAACCCTAACCCTAACCCTCACTCAAACCCG
>CM069528.1:5445000-5455000 GCA_035773235.1 Eospalax fontanierii
TAACCCAAACCCAAACCCTAACCAAAACCCCTACCCTAACCCTAACCCTAACCCAAAACCTAAACCAAACTATAACCATAACACTAACCCTAACCCAAACCACACCCTAAACCTAACCCTAACCATAAGCCTAACCATAACCGTAAACAAAACCCAAACCCTAACCCTAAACCTAAACCTGACCCAAAACCAAACCCTAAACATAACCCTTACCCTAACCATAAAGCTAACCGCTAACCCCTAACCCTAACCCTAACCCTAACCCTAACCCTAACACTAAACCTAACCCTAAATCTAACCCTAACCCTAAACCTAAACCTAACCCTAACCCTAACCCTAACCCAAACCCGAACCCTAACCCTAACCCTAACCCTAACCCTAACCCCTAACCCTAACCATAACCTTAACCCTAACCCTAAACCTAACCCTAACTCTAACCCTAACACTAACCCTAAACCTAACCCTAACCCAAACCCAAACCCAAACCCTAACCCTACCCCGAACTTTAACCCTAACCCAAACCCTAAACCAAACCCGAAACCTAACCCTAACCCTAACCCCTAACCCTAACCATAACCTTAAACCTAACCCAAAGCCTAACCCAAACCCTAACCCTAACCCAAACCCTAACCCAAACCCTAACCCTAACCCTAACCATAACCCTAACCCTAACCCTAACCCTAACCCCAACCCTAACCCTAAACCTAACCCTAAACCAAACCCTAACTTTAAACCTAACTCTAAACCAAACCTAAACCTTAACCCTAACCTTAATCCTAACCCTAACCCTAACCCTAAACCAACCCTAACCCAAACCCTAACCCAAACCCTAACCCTAACCCTAACCATAACCCTAACCCTAACCCTAACCCTAACCCCAACCCTAACCCTAAACCTAACCCTAAACCAAACCCTAACTTTAAACCTAACTCTAACCCAAACCTAAACCTTAACCCTAACCTTAATCCTAACCCTATCCCTAACCCTAAACCAACCCTAACCCGAACCCTAACCCCAACCCTAACCCTAACCCTACCCCTAAACCAAACCCTAACTTTAAACCTAACTCTAAGCCAAACCTAAACCTTAACCCTAACCTTAATCCTAACCCTAACCCTAACCCTAAACCAACCCTAACCCTAACCCTAACCCAAACCCACACCCTAAACTTGACCATAACTCTAACCCTAACCCTAACCGTAACCGAAACCCTAACCCTAACCCTAACCCAAACCCATACTCAAACCCTAACCCTAACCCTAACCTAAACCTTAACCCTAACCTTAATCCTAACCCTAACCCTAAACCTATACCACCCCTAACCCTAACCCTAACCCAAACCCACACCCTAAACCTAACCATAACCCTAACCCTAACCCTAACCCTAACCGAAACACTAACCCTAACCCTAACCCAAACCCAAACTTCAACCCTAACCCTAACCCAAACCCTTACCCTAACCCTAACCCTAACCCTAATCAAAACCCTAATCCTAACACTAACCATAACCCTAACCATAATCCTAACACTAACACAAAACCTTACCCTTACCCTTACACTAACCGTAACCCTATCCCAAACCCTAACACTAACCCAAATGCTAACCCTAAAACTAACCCTAACCCTAAGAAAAACCCAAACCCTAATCCTCACAGTAACCCTAACCCTAATCGTAACCTTATCCCTAACTCTAACCCAAACCCAAACCCTAACCCTAACACTAACCCTCACCCTATCCCTAACGCCTAACCCTAACCCTAATCCTAAACCTGACCCTAACCCTCACACAAAACCTAACCGTAACCCTAACGCTAACCCCTAAACCCTAACCCTAAGGTTAACCCTAACCCAAACCCTAACCCAAACCCTAACCCTAACCCTAACCCTATCCCGAACCGTAACCCTAAACCCTAAACCCTAACCCTAACCCAAACCCTAACACTAACCCTAACCCAAATCCTAACCCTAACCCTAAACCTAACCCTAACCCAAACCCATAATCAAACCCTAACCCTAACCCTAACCCTAACCTTAACGCAAACCCAAACCCTAACCAAAACACCTACCCTAACCCTAACCCTAACCCAAAACCTAAACCTAACCATAACACTAACCCTAACCCAAACCAAACCCTAAACCTAACCCTAAACCCAAACCCTACAACTAACCCTAACCCTAAGCCTAACCCTAACCGTAACCCTAACCCTAACCTTAACGTTAACCCTAACCCAAACCCTAACCCAAACCCTAACCCTAACCCTAACCCTATCCCGAACCGTAACCCTAAACCCTAAACCCTAACCCTAACCCAAACCCTAACACTAACCCTAACCCAAATCCTAAACCTAATCCTAAACCAAACCCTAACCCAAACCCTAACCCTAAGCCTAACCCTATCCCGAACCCTAACCCTAAACCCTAAACCCTAACCCTAACCCTAACCCTAACCCAAACACTAACACTAACCCTAATCCAAATCCTAACCCTAACCCTAAACCTAACCCTAACCCAAACCCATACCCAAACCCTAACCCTAACCCTAACCGTAAACCTAACCATAACCATAACACTAACCCTAACACAAACCAAACCCTAAACCTAACCCTAACCATAAGCCTAACCATAACCGTAAACAAAACCCAAACCCTAACCCTAAACCTAAACCTGACCCAAACCCAAACCCTAAACCTAACCCTTACCCTAACCATAAAGCTAACCGCTAACCCCTAACACTAACCCTAACCCTAACCCTAAACCTAAACCTAACCCAAACCCTAACCCTATCCCTTACTCTAACCCAAATGCAAACACTAAACCTAACCCAAACCCTAAAACTAAACCTAACCCAAACCCAAACCCTAACCCTAAGCCTAAACCAAACCCTAAACCTAACCTAAACCAAAGCCCTAACCCTAACCCTAACCCTAACCCAAGCCCTAAAACTAACCCTAACCCTAATCCTAACCCAAACCTAAACCCTAACACAAACCCTAACCCAAACACTAACCCTAACCCTAACCCTAACCCTAACCCGAACCCGAACCCTAACCCTACACCCTAAACCATAACCCTAAACCTAACCCTAACTCAAACCTTAACCCTAACCCAGCCCTAACCCAAATCCTAAACCTAACCATAACCCTAACCCTAACCCTAACCCTAACCCTAACCTTAACCCTAACTCTAATCCTAATCCTAACCCTAACACAAACACAAACCCTAACACTAAACCTATACCTGAACCAAACCCAAACCCTAAACGTAACCCTTACCCTAACCATAAGGCTAACCCGAACCCCTAACCCTAACCCTAACCCTAACCCTAACCCTAACCTTAACCCTAACTCTAATCCTAATCCTAACCCTAACCCTAACCCTAACCCAAACCCTAACCCTAAATCTAACCCTAACCCAAACACTAAGCCTCAACCTTACTCTAACTCAAACCCAAACCCTAACCCTAATCTTAATCCTAACCCTAACCCTAGTCCTTAACCCAAGCCCTGACCCTAACCCTAACCCTAACCCAAGCCCTAAAACTATCCCTAACCATAACCCTAACCCAAACCTAAATCCGAACTCAAACCCTAACCCTAACCCTAACCCGAACCCAAACCTAAATCCTAACGCTAAATCTAACCCTAACCCAAACCCTATCCCTAACCCTAACACTAACCCTAACCCAAACCAAACCCTAACTCTCATCCTAACCCTAAACCTAAACCTCAACCAACCTCCAACCCTAACACTAAACCTAATCCTAACACAAAACGTAACCCTCACCTTATCCGTAACACTAACCCTAAACCAAAACAAAACCTAACCCTAACCCTAACCCTAACCCAAACCCAAACTTCAACCCTAACCCTAACCCAAACCCTAACCCTAAACCTAACCCTAACCCAAACCCTAATCCTAACACAAACCCTAACCCAAACCCTAATCCTAACCCTAACACAAACCCTAAATGTAACCCTTACCCTAACCCTAACCCTATCCCAAACCCTAACACTAACCCAAACCCTAACCCTAACCCTAAAAAAACCCAAACCCTAATCCTAACAGTAACCCTAACCCTAACCCTAACCTTAACCCTAAACTAAACCCTAACCCTAACCCTAACCCTAACCCTATCCCGAACCCTAACCCTAAACCCTAAACCCTAAACCTAACACAAACCCTAACACTAACCCTAACCCAAATCCTAACCCTAACCCTAAACCTAACCCTAACCCAAACCCATACTCAAACCCTAAGCCTAACCCTAACCTAAACCTTAACCCTAACCTTAATCGTAACCCTAGCCCTAACCCTAAACCACCCCCAACCCTATCCCTAAGGCAAACCCAGACCCTAAACCTTACCATAACCCTAACCCTAACCCTAACCCTAACCGAAACACTAACCCTAAACCTAACCAAAACCCAAACTTCAACCCTAACCCTAACCCAATCCCTTACCCTAACCCTAACCCTAACCCAAACCAAAACCCTAATCGTAACACTAACCATAACCCTAACCCTAATCCTAACCCTAACACAAAACCTAACCCTAACCCTTACCCTAACCTTAACCCTATCCCAAACCCTAACACTAACCCAAATGCTAACCCTAAAACTAACCCTAACCCTAAGAAAAACCCAAACCCTAATCCTCACAGAAACCCTAACCCTAATCCTAAACTTATCCCTAACTCTAACCCAAACCCAAACCCTAACCGTAACCCTAACCCTCACCCTATCCCTAACGCCTAACCCTAACCCTAATCCTAAACCTGACCCTAACCCTCACACAAAACCTAACAGTAACCCTAACGCTAACCCCTAACCCTAACCCTAACGTTAACCCTAAACCAAACCCTAACCCAAACCCTAACCCTAACCCTAACCCTAACCCTATCCCGAACCGTAACCCTAAACCCTAAACCCTAACCCTAACCCAAACCCTAACACTAACCCTAACCCAAATCCGAACCCTAAACCTAAACCTAACCCTAACCCAAACCCATAATCAAACCCTAACCCTAACACTAACCCTAACCTTACCCCAAACCCAAACCCTAACCAAAACCCCTACCCTAACCCTAACCCTAACCCAAAACCTAAACCTAACCAAAACCATAACACTAACCCTAACCCAAACCAAACCCTAAAACTAACCCTAACCATAAGCCTAACCATAACCGTAAACAAAACCCAAACACTAACCCTAAACCTAAAACTGACCCAAACCCAAACCCTAAACCTAACCCTTACCCTAACCGTAAACCTAACCGCTAACCCCTAACACTAACCCTAACCCTAACCCTAAAACTAAACCTAACCCTAACTCTAACTCTAACCCTAACCCTAAACCTAACCCTAACCCTAACCCCTAAAACTAACTCTAACCTTAACCGTAAACCAAACCCTAACCCAAACCCTAACCCTAAGCCTAACCCTATCCCGAACCCTAACCCTAAACCCTAAACCCTAACCCTAACCCTAACCCTAACCCAAACACTAACACTAACCCTAATCCAAATCCTAACCCTAACCCTAAACCTAACCCTAACCCAAACCCATACTCAAACCCTAACCCTAAACCTAACCGTAAACCTAACCATAACCATAACACTAACCCTAACACAAACCAAACCCTAAACCTAACCCTAACCATAAGTCTAACCATAACCGTAAACAAAACACAAACCCTAACCCTAAACCTAAACCTGACCCAAACCCAAACCCTAAACCTAACCCTTACCCTAACCATAAAGCTAACCGCTAACCCCTAACACTAACCCTAACCCTAACCCTAAACCTAAACCTAACCCAAACCCTAACCCTATCCCTTACTCTAACCCAAATGCAAACACTAAACCTAACCCAAACCCTAAAACTAAACCTAACCCAAACCCAAACCCTAACCCTAAGCCTAAACCAAACCCTAAACCTAACCTAAACCAAAGCCCTAACCGCAACTCTAACTCTAACCCTAACGTAAAACCAAAACCTAAACCTAACCCTAATCCTAAACCTAACCCTAACCCTAACCCTAACCCTAACCCCAACCCTAACCCTAAACCTAACCCTAAACCAAACCCTAACTTTAAACCTAACTCTAACCCAAACCTAAACCTTAACCCTAACCTTAATCCTAACCCTAACCCTAACCCTAAACCAACCCTAACCCTAACCCTAACCCAAACCCACACCCTAAACCTAAACATAACCCTAACCCTAACCCTAACCCTAACCAAAACACTAACCCTAACCGTAACCCAAACCCAAACTTCAACCCTAACCCTAACCCAAACCCTTACCCTAACCCTAACCCTAACCCAAACCCTAATCCTAACACTAACACTAACCCTAACCCTAATCGTAACCCTAACACAAAACCTAACCCTAACCGTTACCCTAAACCTTACCCTATCCCAAACCCTAACACTAACCCAAACCCTAACCCTAACACTAAACCTAACCCTAACAAAAACCCAAACCCTAATCCTCACAGTAACCCTAACCCTAATCCTAACCTTATCCCTAACACTAACCCAAACTCATAGCCTAACCGTAACCCTAACCCTCACCCTATCCCTAACCCTAACCCTAACCCTAATCCTAAACCTGACCCTAACCCTCACCCGAAACCTAACCATAACCCTAACGCTAACCCCTAACACTAACCCTAACGTTAACCCTAAACCAAACCCTAACCCAAACCCTAACCCTAACCGTAAACCTAACCCTATCCTCAACCCTAACCCTAAACCCTAAACCCTAACCCTAACCCAAACCCTAACACTAACCCTAACCGAAATCCTAACCCTAACCCTAAACCTAACCCTAACCCTAACCCCTAAAACTAACTCTAACCTTAACCCTAAACCAAACCCTAACCCAAACCCTAACCCTAAGCCTAACCCTATCCCGAACCCTAACCCTAAACCCTAAACCCTAACCCTAACCCTAACCCTAACCCAAACACTAACACTAACCCTAATCCAAATCCTAACCCTAACCCTAAACCTAACCCTAACCCAAACCCATACCCAAACCCTAACCCTAACCCTAACCGTAAACCTAACCATAACCATAACACTAACCCTAACACAAACCAAACCCTAAACCTAACCCTAACCATAAGCCTAACCATAACCGTAAACAAAACACAAACCCTAACCCTAAACCTAAACCTGACCCAAACCCAAACCCTAAACCTAACCCTTACCCTAACCATAAAGCTAACCGGTAACCCCTAACACTAACGCTAACCCTAAACCTAAACCTAACCCAAACCCTAACCCTATCCCTTACTCTAACCCAAATGCAAACACTAAACCTAACCCAAACCCTAAAACTAAACCTAACCCAAACCCAAACCCTAACCCTAAGCCTAAACCAAACCCTAAACCTAACCTAAACCAAAGCCCTAACCGTAACTCTAACTCTAACCCTAACATAAAACCAAAACCTAAACCTAACCCTAATCCTAAACCTAACCCTAACCCTAACCCTAAGCTAAACCCTAACGCTAACTCTAAGACTAACACTAAACCTAACCGTAACGCAAGCCCAAACACTAACCCTAAACCTAACCCTAACTCTAAACCAAACGGTAACCCTAACCCTAGCCCTAACACTAACCGTAAGCCAAACCCTAACACTAACCCTAACCCTAACCCCTAACCCTAACCGTAAAATTAACCCTAACCCAAACCCTAACCCAAACCATAACACTAACAATAAACCTAACCCAAACCCTAACCCTATACCTTACTCTAACCCAAACCCAAACCCTAACTCTAACCCTAACCTTAAACCTAAACCTAACCCAAACCAAACCCTAACACTAAGCCTAACCCAAACTCTAAACCTAACCTACACCCAAGCCCTAACCCTAACCCTAACCCTAACCCAAGCCCTAAAACTAACCGTAACCCTAACCCTAACCCTAACCCTAACTATAACACTTACCCTAACCCTAAGACTAACCCTAAACCAAACCTAAACCCTAACCCTAATCCTAACCCTAACCTAACTCTATCCCTAACCCTAACACTAACCCTACTCCAAAATCCGTAACCCTAACCCTGACCCTAACCCTAAACCTAACCCTAACCCTAAACCAACCTCTAACAGTAACCCTAGACCTAACCCTAAACCCAAACCTAACCCTTACACTATCCGGAACATTAACCCTAACCCAAACCAAACCCTAACCCTAACCCTAAACCTAACCCTAACCCCAACCCTAACCCTAAGCCTAACCTTAAACCAAACTCCAACTCTAAACCTAACTGTAACCCAAACCTTAACCTTAACCCTAACCTTAATCCTACCCCTAACCCTAACCCTAAACCACCCCTAACCCTAACCCTAACCCTAACCCTTACCCAAACCCTCACAATAACCCTAAACCAAACCAAACCCTAACCCAAACACTAACCCTAACCCTATCCCTATCGCCTAGCCCTAACCCTAACCCTAACCCTAAGCTAAACCCTAAACCTAACTCTAACCCTAACACTAAACCTAACCCTAACCCAAGCGCAAACACTAACCCTAAACCTAACCCTAACTCTAAACCAAACGGTAACCCTAACCCTAACCCTAACCCTAACCCTAACCCTAACCCAAACCGTAACACTAACCCTAACCCCTAACCATAACCCTAAACTTATCCCTAAACCAAACCCTAACACTAACACTAAACCAAACCCAAACCCTAACCCTATACCTTACTCTAACCCAAACCCAAACCCTGACCCTAACCCTATCCCTATCGCCTAGCCCTAACCCTATCCCTAACCCTAAGCTAAACCCTAACCCTAAATCTAACACTAACACTAAACCTAACCATAACCCAAGCCCAAACACTAACCCTAAACCTTACCCTTACTCTAAACCAAACGGTAACCCTAACCCTAGCCCTAACCCTAACCCTAAGCCTAACCCTAACACTAACCCTAACCCTAACCCCTAACCCTAACCGTAACCTTAACCCTAACCCAAACCCTAACACTAACACTAAACCTAACCCAAACCCTAACCCTATACCTTACTCTAACCCAAACCCAAACCCTAACTCTAACCCTAACCTTAAACCTAAACCTAACCCAAACCAAACCCTAACACTAAGCCTAACCCAAACTCTAAACCTAACCTACACCCAAGCCCTAACCCTAACCCTAACCCTAACCCAAGCCCTAAAACTAACCCTAACCCTAACCCTAACCCTAACCCTAACTGTAACACTTACCCTAACCCTAAGACTAACCCTAAACCAAACCAAACCCTAACCCTAATCCTAAAGCTAACCCTAACCCTAATCCAAATCCTAACCCTAACACTTATCCTAACACTAACCCTAAGCCTAACCCTAACCCAAACCCACACCCTAACCCTAAACCTAACCCTAACCCTAAACCAAACATAAACCCTAACTATAACCCTAACCCTAAACTAAAATCTATCCCTAACCCTAACACTAACCATACCCCAAACCAAACCCTAACCCTAACCCAAACCCTAACCCTAACCCTAACACTAACCCTGACCCTAACCCAAATCCTAACCCTAACCCTAACCCTAACCCTAACCCTAACCCTAACCCTAAACCAAACCCTAGCCCTAACCCTAACCCTAACCCAAACCCAAACCCTAACCCTAACCCTAACCCTAAACCTAACACAAAACCTAATCCTAACACTAACCCTAACCCTAATCCTAACCCTAACACAAACCCTAACCCTAACCCTATCCCAAACCCTAAAACTAATCCAAACCCAAGCCCAATCCCTAACCCTAACCCTAACCCTGTTGCTATCTCCTAGCCGTAACCCTAACCCTAACCCTAAGCCAAAACCTAACCCTAACTCTAACCCTAACCCTAAATCTAACCCTAACTCAAGCCCAAACACTAACACTAAACCTAACCCTAACCCTAACCGTAACCCAAACCCTAACAAAAACTCCAACACTAACCCTAACCCTAACCCCTAACCCTAACCCCA
>CM069528.1:5467500-5470000 GCA_035773235.1 Eospalax fontanierii
CCTAACCCTAACCCTAAACCTAACCCTAACCCTAAACCAACCTCTAACAGTAACCCTAGACCTAACCCTAACCCCAAACCTAACCCTTACACTATCCGTAACATTAACCCTAACCCAAACCAAACCCTATCCCTAACCCTAAACCTAACCCTAACCCCAACCCTAACCCTAAACCTAACCTTAAACCAAACCCCAACTCTAAACCTAACTCTAACCCAAACCTAAAGCTTAAAACCTAACCTTAATCCTACCCCTAACCCTAACCCTAAACCACCCCTAACCCTAACCCTAACCCTAACCTTTCCCCTAACCCTCACAATAACCCTAAACCAAACCAAACCCTAACCCAAACACTAACCCAAACCCTATCCCTATCGCCTAGCCCTAACCCTAACCCTAACCCTAAGCTAAACCCTAACCCTAACTCTAACCCTACCACTAAACCTAACCCTAACCCAAGCCCAAACACTAACCCTAAACATAACCCTAACTCTAAACCAAACTGTAACCCTAACCCTAACCCTAACCCAAACCCTAACACTAACCCTAACCCCTAACCATAACCCTAACCTTAACCCTAACCCAAACCCTAACCCAAACCCTAACACTAACTCTAAACCAAACCCAAACCCTAACCCTAACCCTAACCTTAACCCTAACCCAAACCCTAACCCAAACCGTAACACTAACCCTAACCCTAACCCCTAACCCTAACCCTATCCTTAACCCAAAACCAAACCCTAAGCTAACCCTAACCCAAACACTAAACCTAACCCAAACCCTAACCCTATACCTTACTCTAACCCAAACCCAAAACCTAACCCTAACCCTAACCCTAACCCTAAACCTAAACCTAACCCAAACCGAAAACCTAAACCTAAGCCTAACTCAAACCCTAAACCTAACCTAAACCCAAGCTCTAACCCTAACCCTAACCCTTCCCCAACACCTAAAACTAACCCTAACCCTAACCCTAACCCTAACCAGAACGCTAACACTAAATTCTAAACCCTAACCCTAAACCTAACGCTAACCCAAAATCTACCACTAACCCTAACCCAAATCCTAACCCTAACCCTAAACCTAACCCTAACCCAAACCCAAACCCAAACCCTAACTCTAACCCTAAACCTAAACCTAACCCAAACCCAAACCCTAACACTAAGCCTAACTCAAACCTTACCTAACGTAAACCCAAGCCCTCACCCTAACCCTAACCCTAACCCAAGCCCTAAAACTAACCCTAACCCTAACCCTAACCCTAACTGTAGCACTTACCCTAACCCTAACACTAACCCTAAACAAAACCAAACCTTAACCCTACTACTAAAGCTAACCCTAACCCTAATCCAAACCCTAAACCTAACACTTATCCTAACACTAACCCTAAGCCTAACCCTAACCCAAACCCACATGCTAACCCTAACCCTAACCCTAAACCAAACCTAAACCCTAACCCTAATCCTAACCCTAACCTAAACTCTATCCCTAACCCTAACACTAACCCTACCCCAAAATCCGTAACCCTCACCCTAACCCTAACCCTAAACCTAACCCTAACCCTAAACCAACCTCTAACAGTAACCCTAGACCTAACCCTAACCCCAAACCTAACCCTTACACTATCCGTAACATTAACCCTAACCCAAACCAAACCCTAACCCTAACCCTAAACCTAACCCTAACCCCAACCCTAACCCTAAACCTAACCTTAAACCAAACCCCAACTCTAAACCTAACTCTAACCCAAACCTAAAGCTTAAAACCTAACCTTAATCCTACCCCTAACCCTAACCCTAAACCACCCCTAACCCTAACCCTAACCCTAACCTTTCCCCTAACCCTCACAATAACCCTAAACCAAACCAAACCCTAACCCAAACACTAACCCAAACCCTATCCCTATCGCCTAGCCCTAACCCTAACCCTAACCCTAAGCTAAACCCTAACCCTAACTCTAACCCTAACACTAAACCTAACCCTAACCCAAGCCCAAACACTAACCCTAAACATAACCCTAACTCTAAACCAAACTGTAACCCTAACCCTAACCCTAACCCAAACCCTAACACTAACCCTAACCCCTAACCATAACCCTAACCTTAACCCTAACCCAAACCCTAACCCAAACCCTAACACTAACTCTAAACCAAACCCAAACCCTCACCCTCACCCTAACCTTAAACCTAACCCAAACCCTAACCCAAACCGTAACACTAACCCTAATCCTAACCCCTAACCCTAACCCTATCCTTAACCCAAAACCAAACCCTAACCAAACCCTAACCCAAACACTAAACCTAACCCAAACCCTAACCCTATACCTTACTCTAACCCAAACCCAAAACCTAACCCTAACCCTAACCCTAACCCTAAACCTAAACCTAACCCAAACCGAAAACCTAAACCTAAGCCTAACTCAAACCCTAAACCTAACCTAAACCCAAGCTCTAACCCTAACCCTAACCCTTCCCCAACACCTAAAACTAACCCTAACCCT
>CM069528.1:5490000-5510000 GCA_035773235.1 Eospalax fontanierii
CCCTAACCCAAACCCTAACCCAAACCCTAACCCTAACCCTAACCCTAATCCTAACCCCTAACGCTAACGCTAACCTTAACCCTAATCCAAACCCTAACCCAAACCCTAAACCTAACTTTAAACCTAACCCAAAGCCTAACCCGATACCTTACTCTAACACAAACCCTAACCCTAAACGTAACCATAACCCAAACCCTAACCCTAACCTTAACCCAAGCCCTAAAACTAACCCTAACCCTAACCCTAACCCTAACCCTAACCCAATCCTAAACCCTAAACCTAACCCGAACCGTAACCCTAACCCTAAGCATAACCCCTAACCCTAACCCTCACCTTAACGCTAACCCAAACCCTAACCCAAACCCTAACCTTAACCCTAACCCTAACCCTAACCCGAACCCTAACACTAAACCCTAAACCCTATCCCTAAACCTAACCCTAATCCAAAACCTAACACTAAGCCTAACCCAAATCCTAACCCTAACCCAAACCCAAACCCAAACCCTAACCCTAACCCTAACCTTAACCCTAACCCAAACCCTAACCCAAACCCTAACCCTAACCCTAACCCTAATCCTAACCGAAACCCAAACCCTAATCCTAACACTAAACCTAACCCTAATACTAAACCAAACCTAAACCCTAACCCTAACCCGAACCCTAATCCTAACACTAAGCCTAACCCCTAACACTAACCCTTACCTTAACCCTAACTCAAACCCTAACCCAAACCCTAACCTTAACCCTAACCCTAACCCTAACCCTAACCAGAACGCTAACACTAAATTCTAAACCCTAACCCTAAACCTAACCCTAACCCAAAACCTAACACTAACCCTAACCCAAATCCTAACCCTAACCCTAAACCTAACCCTAACCCAAACCCAAACCCAAACCCTAACTCTAACCGTAAACCTAAACCTAACCCAAACCCAAACCCTAACCCTAAGCCTAACTCAAACCCTAAACCTAACGTAAACCCAAGCCCTAACCCTAACCCTAACCCTAACCCAAGCCCTAAAACTAACCCTAACCCTAACCCTAACCCTAACCCTAACTGTAACACTTACCCTAACCCTAACACTAACCCTAAACCAAACCAAACCCTAACCCTAATCCTAAAGCTAACCTTAACCCTAATCCAAACCCTAAACCTAACACTTATCCTAACACTAACCCTAAGCCTAACCCTAACGCAAACCCACACCCTAACCCTAACCCTAACCCTAAACCAAACCTAAACCCTAACCCTAATCCTAACCCTAACCTAAACTCTATCCCTCACCCTAACACTAACCCTACCCCAAAATCCGTAACCCTAACCCTAACCCTAACCCTAAACCTAACTCTAACCCTAAACCAACCTCTAACAGTAACCCTAGACCTAACCCTAACCCCAAACCTAACCCTTACACTATCCGTAACATTAACCCTAACCCAAACTAAACCCTAACCCTAACCCTAAACCTAACCCTAACCCCAACCCTAACCCTAAACCTAACCTTAAACCAAACCCCAACTCTAAACCTAACTCTAACCCAAACCTAAACCTTAACCCTAACCTTAATCCTACCCCTAACCCTAACCCTAAACCACCCCTAACCCTAACCCTAACCCTAACCCTTCCCCTAACCCTCACAATAACCCTAAACCAAACCAAACCCTAACCCAAACACTAACCCTAACCCTATCCCTATCGCCTAGCCCTAACCCTAACCCTAACCCTAAGCTAAACCCTAACCCTAACTCTAACCCTAACACTAAACCTAACCCTAACCCAAGCCCAAACACTAACCCTAAACCTAACCCTAACTCTAAATCAAACGGTAACCCTAACCCTAACCCTAACACAAACCCTAACACTAACCCTAACCCCTAACCATAACCCTAACCTTAACCCTAACCCAAACCCTAACCCAAACCCTAACACTAAAACTAAACCAAACCCAAACCCTAACCCTAACCCTAACCTTAACCCTAACCCAAACCCTAACCCAAACTGTAACCATAACCCTAACCCTAACCCCTAACCCTAACCCTAACCTTAACCCAAAACCAAACCCTAACCAAACCCTAACCCAAACACTAAACCTAACCCATACCCTAACCCTATATCTTTCTCTAACCCAAACCCAAAACCTAAACCTAACCCTAACCTTAACCCTAAACCTAAACCTAACACAAACCCAAAACCTAAACCTAACCCTAACCCTAACCCTAACCCTAATCCTAACCGAAACACAAACCCTAATCCTAACACTAAACCTAACCCTAATACTAACCCTAACACTAACCGTAACCCAAGTGCAAACCCTAAACCTAACCCTAAACCTGACCCTATCCCTACCGCGTAGCCCTATCCCTAACCCTAACCCTAACCCTAACCCTAAACCAAAACCTAAACCTAAACCTAAACCTAACCCTAATCCTAAACAGAACCCTAACCCTAACCATAACCATAACCCCAACCCTAAACCTAAACCTAACCCTAAACCAAACCCCAACTCTAAACCTAACCCTAACCCAAACCTAAACCTTAACCCTAACCTTAATCCTAACCCTAACCCTAACCCTAAACCACCCCTAACCATACCCCTAAACCTAACACTAACCCTAAACCAAACCAAATCCTAACCCTAAGCCTAAAGCTATCCCTAACCCTAATCCAAACCCTAACCCTAACACTTACCGTAACCCTAACTCTAAGCCTAACCTTAAACCAAACGCTAACCCTAACCCTAATCCTAACCCTAACCCTAACCCAAACCCTAACCATAACCCTATCAATATAGCCTAGCCCTAACCCTAACCCTAACCCTAAGCCAAACACTAACCCTAACTCTAACCCTAACCCTAAACCTAACCCGAACCCAAGCCTAAACACTAACACTAAACCTAAACCTAACCCTAAACACAAACGCTAACCATAAACCTAACGATAACCCTAATCCAAACCCTAACCCTAACCCTAACCCTAACCCCTACCCCTAACCCTAACCTTATCCCTAACCCAAACCCTAACCCTAACACAAAACGTAACCCAAACCCTAAATATATACCTTACTCTAAGCCAAACCCAAACCCTAACCCTAACCCTAACCCTAACCCTAAACCTAAACCTAACCCAAACCCAAACCCTAACCCTAAGCCTAACCCAAACCCTAAACCTAACCTAAACCCAAGCCCTAACCCTAAACCTACCCTTAACCCAAGCCCTAAAACTAACCCTAACCCTAACCCTAACCCTAACCGTAACACTTACCCTAACCCTAACACTAACCCTAAACCAAACCAAACCCTAACCCTAAGCCTAAAGCTAACCCTAACCCTAATCCAAACCCTAACCCTCACACTTACCCTAACCCTTACCCTAAGCCTAACCCTAACTCAAACCCACACACTAAACCTAACCCGAACCCTAAACCTAACCCTAAACGAAACCCTAACCCTAACCCTAACACTAACCCTTACCCAAGCCCTAACCCTAACACCGTAACACTATCCCTAAGCCTAACCCTAAAAAAAACCCACACCCTAACACTAACACCAACCTTAACCCTAACCCTAACCCTAACCCTTACTCAAACCCAAACCCTAACACTAACCCTAACCCAAGCCCTAACCTCAACCCTAACCCTAATCCTAACCCTAACCATAACCATAACCCTAACCCAAACCCTAACCCTAACCTTAACCCTAACCCTGACCCTAACCCAAATCCTAACCCTAACCCTAACCCAAACCCTAACACTAACCCTAACCCAAACCCTAACCTCAACCCTAACCCTAATCCTAACCCTAACCATAACCATAACCATAACCCTAACCCAAACCCTAACCCTAACCCTAACCCTAACTCTGACCCTAACCCGAACCCTAACCTAAACCCTAACCCTAACACAAACCCTAACATTAACCCTTACCTAACCCTAACCCTATCCCAAACCCTAACCCTAACCCTAACCCTAACCCTAACCCTTACCCTAATCCTAACACTAACCCTTAACCAAACCAAACCCTAACCCTAAGCCTAAACCTAACCCGAACCCTAATCCAAACCCTAACCTAACACTTACCCTAACCCTAAACCTAAGCCTAACCCTAACCCAAAACCACACCCTAAACGTAACCTTAATCCTAAAGCTAACCCTAAACGAAAACCTAAACCTAAACCTAACCCTAACCCTAACCCTTACCCAAGCCTTACACTACCCTAAAACTTACCCTAAAACTAACCCTAAGCCTAACCCTAACCCAAACCCACACCCTAACCGTAACTCTAACACTAACCCCAACCCTGACCCTAACACTAACCATAACCCTGACTCAAACCCAAACCCTAACACTAACCTTAAACAAAGCCTAACCCTAAACCTAGCCTTAATCCTAACCCTAACGATAACCTAAACCCTAACCCAAACCCTAACGCTAACCCTAACCTTAACCCTAACCCAAACCCTAACCCAAAACCTAACCCTAACCTTAAACCTAACCAAAACCCTAACCCGATACCTTACTCTAAACAAAACCCAAACCCTAACCCTAACCCTAACCCTAACCCTAACCCTAACCCTAAACCTAACCCAAACGCAAACCCTAACCCTAAGCCTAACCCAAACCCTAAACCTAACCTAAACCCAATTCCTAACCCTAACCCTAACCCAAGCCCTAAAACTAACGCTAACCCTAACCCTAACCCTAACCCTAAAGCTAAACCTAACCCAAACACAAACCCTAACCGTAAGCCTAACCCAAACCTTAAACCTAACCTAAACCCAATCCCTAACCCTAACCCTAACCCTAATCCAAGCCCTAAAACTAACCCTAACCCTAACCCAAACCTAAACCCTAACCCATACCCTAACCCTAACCGTAACCCTAAACCAAACCTAAACCCTAACCCTAACCCTAACCCTAAACCTAACCTAAACTCTATCGCTAACCCTAACACTAACCCTACACCAAACCAATCCCTAACCCTAACCCTAACCCTAACCCTAACTCAAACCCAAACCCTAACACTAAACCTAACCCAAACCCTAACACTAACCCTAACCCTAACCCAAACCCTAACCCTAACCCTAAGCCTAACCCTGACCCTAACCCAAATCCTAACCCTAACCCTAACCCTAACACTAACCCTAAACCGTAACCCTAACCATAACCCTAACCTTAACCCTAACACAAACCCTAACCCTAACCCTAACCCTAAACCTAACCCTACCCTAAACGCTAACCGTAACACTAACCCTAACACTAACCCAAACCCTAACCCATACCCTAAACCTAATCCTAACCCCTAACACTAACGCTAACCTTAACCCTAAACTAAAATCTACCCAAACCCTAATCCTAACACTAACCCTAACCCAAACCCTAACCCTAACCCAAACCCTAAACCTAATCCTAACCCCTAACACTAACGCTAACCCTAACCCTAACCCTAAACCTAACCCTACACTAAACGCTAACCGTAACACTAACCCTAACACTAACCCAAACCCTAACCCATACCCTAAACCTAATCCTAACCCCTAACACTAACGTTAACCCTAACCCTAACCTTAACCCTAATCCAAACCCTAATGCAAACCTTAACCCTTACCCTAACCCTAACCCTAAACCAAGCCCAAACACTAACCTCAACCCTAACCCTAACCCTATCCCTATCGCTTAGCCCTAACCCTAACCCTAACCCTAAGCCAAACCCTAAACCTAACTCTAACCCTAACCCTAAACCTAACCCTAAAACAAGCCGAAACACTAACCCTATACCTAAACCTAACCCTAACCCAAACCCTAACCCTAACCCTAACCCTAACTCTAACACAAACCCTAACCCTAACCCTACCCCTAAACCTAACCGTACCCCAAATCCTAACCGTAACCCTAACCCTAACCCAACCCTAACCCTAACCCAAACCCTAACCCTAACCCTAAACCAAACCTAAACCCTAACCCTAACCCGAACCCTAACCCTAACCCTAACCCTAAACCTAACCCAAACCCTAACCCGATACCTTACTCTAACCAAAACCCAAACCCTAACCCTAACCCTAACCCTACCCCTAAACCTAACCCAAACGCAAACCCTAACCCTAAGCCTAACCCAAACCCTAAACCTAACCTAAACCCAATTCCTAACCCTAACCATAACCCAAGCCCTAAAACTAACGCTAAACCTAACCCTAACCCTAAAGCTAAACCTAACCCAAACACAAACCCTAACCGTAAGCCTAACCCAAACCTTAAACCTAACCTAAACCCAATCCCTAACCCTAACCCTAACCCTAACCCAAGCCCTAAAACTAACCCTAACCCTAACCCAAACCTAAACCGCAACCCATACCCTAACCCTAACCCTAACCCTAACCCTAAACCAAACCTAAACCCTAACCCTAACCCTAACCCTAACCCTAACCTAAATTCTATCGCTAACCCTAAAACTAACCCTACCCCAAACCAATCCCTAACCCTAACCCTAACCCTAACCCTAACTCAAACCCAAACCCTAACACTAAACCTAACCCAAACCCTTACACTAACCCTAAACCTAATACTAACCCTAACCATAACCATAACCCTAAATCAAACCGTAACCCTAACCCTAAGCCTAACCCTGACCCTAACCCAAATCCTAACCCTAACCCTAACCCTAACACTAACCCTAACCCTAAACCGTAACCCTAACCATAACCCTAACCGTAACCCTAACACAAACCCTAACCCTAACTCTAACCCTAACCCTAACCCTGACCCTAACCCAAACCTTAAACCTAACCTAAACCCAATCCCTAACCCTAACCCTAACCCTAACCCAAGCCCTAAACCTAACCCTAAACCTAACCCAAGCCCTAAAACTAACCCCAACCCTAACCCTAAACCTAACCCAAACCTAAACCCTAACCCTAACCCGAACCCTAACCCTAACCCTAAGCCTAACCCCTAACCCTAACCCTCACCTTAACCCTAACCCAAACCATAACCCAAACCCTATCCTTAAACCTAATCCTAACCATAACCCGAACGCTGACACTAAATCCTAAACCTAACCCTAATCCAAAACCTAACACTAACCCTACCCCAAATCCTAACCCTAACCCTAAATGTAACCTTAAGCCAAACCCAAACCCTAATCCTAACACTACACCTAACCCTAATACTAACCCTAACACTAACCCTAACCCAAGTGCAAATCCTAACCCTAACCTTAAACCTAAACCTAGGCCTACCGCGTAGCCCGAACCCTAAACCTAACCCTAACCCTAACCCTAACCCTAACCCTAATCCTAAAACTAACCCTACCCTATCCCTAACCCTAACCCTAACTCCAACCCTAACTCTAAACTTAACCCTAAACCAAACCCCAACTCTAAACCTAACCCTAACCTAAACCTTAACCCTAACCTTAATCCTAACCCTAACCCTAAACCACCCCTAACCCTAACCCTAACCCTAACCCTAACTCTACCCCTAACCCTAACCCTAACCTTAACCCTAACCCAAACCCTAACCCAAACCGTAACCCTAACCCTAACTCTAACCCCTAACCCTAACCCTAACCTTTACCCTAAACCAAACCCTAACCAAACCCTAACCCAAACACTAAACCTAACCCAAACACTAACCCTATACCTTACTATAACCCAAACCCAAAACCTAACCCTAACCCTAACCCTAACCCTAAACCTAAACCTAACCCAAACCGAAAACCTAAACCTAAGCCTAACTCAAACCCTAAACCTAACCTAAACCCAAGCTCTAACCCTAACCCTAACCCTTCCCCAAGACCTAAAACTAACCCTAACCCTAACCCTAACCCTAACCCAACCTTAACCCTTACCATAACACTAACACTAACCCTAAACCAAACCAAACCCTAAACCTAAGCCTAAAGCTAATCCTAACCCTAATCCAAAACCTAAACCTAACACTTACCATAACCCTAACCCTAGGCCTAACCCTAACCCAAACCCACACCCTAAACCTAAACCGAACCCTAAACCTATCCCTAAACGAAACCCTCACATTAACCCTAACCCTTACCCAAGCCCTAACCATAACACTTACCCTAACCCTAACCCTAAGCCTAACCCTAAACCTAACCCTAACCCTAACCCAAACCGAAACCCTAACCCTAACCCTAACCCTCACCCTAACCCTAGCCCTAATTACCCTAACCCTAACACTAAACCTAAACCAAACCAAACTGTAACCCTAACCCTAAACCTAACCCTAACCCTAACCCAAACCCTAACCCTAACACTTACCCTAACCTTAATCATAAGCCTAACCCTAACCCAAACCCAAACTTCAATCCTAACCCTAACCCAAACCCTAACCCTAACCCTAACCTTAACCCTAACGCAAACCCTAATACTAACACTAATCCTAACCCTAACCCTAACCCTAACCCTAAGCCAAACCAAAACCTACCCCTATCCCTAAACCTAACCCTAAACCAAGCCCAAACACTAATCCTAACCCTAACCCTAATCCCTAACCCTAACCCTAACCTTAACCCTAACCCAAACCGTAATGCAAACCTTAACCCTTACCCTAACCCTAACCCTAACCCAAACCCTAACCCTAAGCCTAAGCCAAAACCTAAACCTAACCTAAACCGAAGCACTAACTCTAATCCTAACCGTAACCCTAAAACTAACCCTAACACTAAACCTAACCCAAACCTAAACCCTAACCCAAACCCTAACCCTAAAACTAACCTAAACCCTATCCCTAACCCTAACACTAACCCAAACCCTAACCCTAACCCTAACCCTAACCAAAACCCAAAACCTAATCCTAACACTAAACCTAACCCTAATCCTAACACT
This sequence comes from Eospalax fontanierii, assembly GCA_035773235.1. Taxonomy (NCBI): domain Eukaryota; kingdom Metazoa; phylum Chordata; class Mammalia; order Rodentia; family Spalacidae; genus Eospalax; species Eospalax fontanierii. Next base: position 5,498,838 of record CM069528.1, read on the forward strand.
AAAACTAACCCTAACCCAACCCAAACACTAACCTCAACCCTAACCCTAACCCTATCCCTATCGCTTAGCCCTAACCCTAACCCTAACCCTAAGCCAAACCCTAAACCTAACTCTAACCCTAAGCCTAAACCTAACCCTAAAACAAGCCCGAACACTAACCCTAAACTTAAACCTAACCCTAACCCAAACCCTAACCCTAACCCTAACCCTAACCCTAACACAAACCCTAACCCTAACCCTACCCCTAAACCTAACCCTACCCCAAATCCTAACCGTAACACTAACCCTAACCCAACCCTAACCCTAACCCAAACCCTAACCCTAACCCTAACCCTAACCCTAACCCTAAAACAAACCCTAACCCTAACCCTAAACCTAACACCTAACCCTAACCCTAACCTTAACCCTAACCCGAACCATAACCCAAATCCTAACCCTAACACTAAACCTAATCCAAACACTAACCCTATACCTTACTCTAACCCAAACCCAAACAATAAACCTAACCCTAACCCTAACCCTAAACCTAAAACTAACCCAATCCCTAACCCAAACCCTAACCCTAAGCATCCCCAAACCCTAAACCTAACCTAAACCCCATCCCTATCCCTAACCCTAACCCTAACCCAAGCCCTAAAACTAAACCTAACCCTAACCCTAACCCTAACCCTAACCCTTACCCTAACCTTAACAGTAACCCTAAACCAAACCAAACCCTAACCCTAAGCCTAAACATAACCCTAAACCTAATCCAAACCCTAACCCTAACACTTACCCTAACCCTAACCCTAAGCCTAACCCTTACAAAAACCTACACCATAAACCTAACCCGAACCCTAAAACTAACCCTAACCCTAACCCTAACCCTTACCCAAGCCCTAACACTAAACCTAACCCAAACGGTAACCTTAACCCTAACCCTAACCCTAACCATAACCATAACCATAACCGTAACCCAAACACTAACCCTAAGCCTAACCCTAACCCTAACCCTAAACCTAACCCCCACCCTAACACAAACCCTAACCCTAAACCTAACCCTACCCTAAACGCTAATCGTAACACTAACCCTAACCCTAACCCAAACCCTAACCCAAACCCTACCCCTAACCCTAACCCCTAACCCTAACCCTAAGCTTAACCCTAATCCAAACCCTAACCCAAACCCTAAACCTAACCTTAAAACTAACCCAAAGCCTAACCCGATACCTTACTCTAACCCAAACCCAAACCCTAACCCTAACCGTAACCCTAACAGTAACCCTAACCCTCACCCTAACCCAAGCCCTAAAACTAACCCTAACCCTAACCCTAACCCTAACCCAAACCTAAACCCTAAACCTAACCCGAACCGTAACCCTAACACTAAGCCTAACCCCTAACAATAACCCTCACCTTAACGCTAACCCAAACACTAACCCAAACCCTAACCTTAACCCTAACCCTAACCCTAACCTGAACCCTAACACTAAACCCTAAACCCTATCCCTAAATCTAACCCTAATCCAAAACCTAACACTAAGCCTAAACCAAATCCTAACCCTAACCCAAACCCAAACCCAAACCCTAACCCTAAACCTAACCTTAACCCTAACCCAAACCCTAGCCCAAACCCTAGCCCTAACCCTGACCCTAGTCCAAACCCGAACCCAAACCCTACTCCTAACACTAAACCTAACCCTAATACTAACCCTAACACTAACCCTAACCCAAGGGCAAACCCTAAATTTAACCGTAAACCTGACCCTATCCCTACCGCGTAGCCCTATCACTAACCCTAACCCTAACCCTAACCCTAACCCAAAACCTAAACCTAAACCTAACCCTAACCCTAATCCTAAACCTAACCCTAACCCTAACCCTAACCATAACCCCAACCCTAATCCTAATCCTAACCCTAAACCAAACCCCAACTCTAAACCTAACCCTAACCCAAACCTAAACCTTAACCCTAAGCTTAATCCTAACCCTAACCCTAACCCTAAACCACCCCTAACCATACCCCTAAACCTAACCCTTCCCCTAACCCTAACCCTAACCCTAACCATAACCCCAACCCGAAACCTAAACCTAACCCTAAACCAAACCCCAACTCTAAACCAAACCCTAACCCTAAGCCTAAAGCTAACCCTAACCCTAATCCAAACCCTAACCCTAACACTGACCGTAACTCTAACTCTAAGCCTAACCCTAACCCAAACTCTAACCCTAACCCTAATTCTGACCCTAACACTAACCCAAACCCTAACCATAACCCTATCCCTATCGCCTAGCCCTAACCCTAACCCTAACCGTAAGCCAAACACTAACCCTAACTCTAACCCTAACCGTACACCTACCCCTATGCCAAGCCCAAACACTAACACTAACCCTCACCCTAACCCTAAACACACACGCTAACCATAAACCTAACCCTAACCCTAATCCAAACCCTAACCCTAACGCTAACCCTAACCCCTAGCCCTAAACCTAACCTTATCCCTAAACCAAACCCTAACCCAAACCCTAACCCTAACACAAAACCTAACCCAAACCCTAAATATATACCTTACTCTAACCCAAACCCAAACCCTAACCCTAACCCTAAACCTAAACCTAAACCTAACCCAAACCCAAACCCTAACCCTAAGCCTAACCCAAACCCTAAACCTAACCTAACCCAAGACCTAACCCTAAACCTAACCCTAATCCAAGCCCTAAAACTAACCCTAACCCTAACCCTAACCCTAACCGTAACACTTACCCTAAGCCTAACACTAACCCTAACCCTAAGCCTAAAGCTAACCCTAACCCTAATCCAAATCCTAACCCTAACACTTACCAAACCCTAACCCTAACCCAAACCCACACACTAAACCTAACCCGAACCCTAAACCTAACCCTAAACGAAACCCTAACCCTAACCCTAACACTAACACTTACCCAAGCACTAACCCTAACACCGTAACCCTATCCCTAAGCCTAACCCTAAACCAAACCCACACTCTAACACTAACACCAACCTTATCCCTAACCCAAACCCTAAACCTTACTCAAACCCAAACCCTAACACCAACCCCAACCCAAACCCTAAACTCAACCCTAACCCTAATCCTAACCCTAACCATAACCATAACCCTAACCGAAAACCTAACCATAACCCTAACCCTAAACCTGACCCTAACCCAAATCCTAACCCTAACCCTAACCCTAACCCTAACCCTAACACTAACCCTAACCCTAACCCTAACCCTAAACCTATGCCTCCCGCGTAGCTCTAACCCTAACCCTAACCCTAACCCTAACCCTAATCCTAAACCTAACCCTACCCTAACCCTAACCCTAACCATAACCCCAACCATAAACCTAAACTTAACCCTAAACCAAACCCCAACTCTAAACCTAACCGTAACCCAAACCTAAACCTTAACCCTAACCTTAATCCTAACCCTAACCCTAAACCACCCCTAACCCTAACCCTATCCCTAACTCTTCCCCTAACCCTAACACTAACCCTAAACCAAATCAAACCCTAAACCTAACACTAACCCTAACCCAAACCCTAAACCTAATCCTACCTCTATCGACTAGCCCTAACGCTAACCCTAACCCAAGGCCAAACCCAAATCTAACTCTAACCCTAACCCTAAACCTAACCGTAACCCAAGCCCAAACAGTAACCCTAACCCTAAACCTAATCCCTAACCCAAACGCTAACCCTAACCCTAACCCTAACACAAACCCTAACCCTAACCCTAACCCTAACACCTAACCCTAACCCTAACTTTAACCCTAACCCAAACCCTAACACAAACCCTAACCCTAACACTAAACCTAACCCAAACTCTAACTATATACCTTACTCTAACCCAAACCAAAACACTAACCCTAACCTTAATCCTAAACCTAAACCTAACCCAAACCCAAACCCTAACCCTAACCCTGAACCAACCTCTAACAGTAACCCTAAACCAAACCCTAACCCCAAACCTAACCCTTACCCTATCCGTAACATTAACCCTAACTCAAACCAAACCCTAACCCTAACCCTAACCCTAACCCAAAACCTAAACCTAAACCTAAACCTAATCCTAAACGTAACCCTAACCCCAACCCTAACCCTAAACCTAAACCTAAACCAAACCCCAACTCTAAACCTAACTCTAACCCAAACCTAAAACTTAACACTAAACTTAATCCTAACCCTAACCCTAGCCCTGAACCACCGCTAACCCTATCCCTAACCCTAACCCTTCCCCTAACCCTAGCACTAACCCTAAACCAAAAAAAAATTGTAACTCCAACTCTAAACCTAAACCTAACCGTAACCCAAACCCTAACCCTAACACTTAATCTAACCCTAACCTTAAGCTTAATCCTAAACCAAACCAAAACCCTAAACCAAACTATAACCCTAACCCTAACCATAACCCTAATCGAAACCCTAAACCTAACCCTAACCCAAACCCAAACTTCAACCCTAACCCTAACCCTAACCCAAACACTAAACCTAACACTAACCCTAACCCTAACCCTAACAATATCCCTAAACCTAAGCCAAACCAAAACCTACCCCTATCCCTAAACCTAACCCTAACCCAAACCCAAACACTAATCCTAACCCTAACCCTAACCCTAACCCAAACCCTAACACTAACCCTAACCCCTAACCATAATCCTAACCTTAACCCTAACCCAAACCCTAACCCAAACCCTAACACTAAAACTAAACCAAACCCAAACCCTAACCCTAACCCTAACCTTAACCCTAACCCAAACCCTAACCCAAACCGTAACACTAACCCTAACCCTAACCCCTAACCCTAACCCTAACCTTAACCCAAAACCAAACCCTAACCAAACACTAACCCAAACACTAAACCTAACCCAAACCCTAACCCTATACCTTACTCTAACCCAAACCCAAAACCTAAACCTAACCCTAACCCTAACCCTAAACCTAAACCTAACACAAACCGAAAACCTAAACCTAAGCCTAACTCAAACCCTAAACCTAACCTAAACCCAAGCTCTAACCCTAACCCTAACCCTTCCCCAAGACCTAAAACTAACCCTAAACCTAACCCTAACCCTAACCCTCACTGTAACCCTTACCCTAACCCTAACACTAACCCTAAACCAAACTAAACCCTAAACCTAAGCCTAAAGCTAATCCTAACCCTAATCCAAACCCTAAACCTAACACTTACCGTAACCCTAACCCTAAGCCTAACCCTAACACAAACCCACACCCTAAACCTAAACCGAACCCTAAACCTATCCCTAAACGAAACCCTCACCCTAACCCTAACCCTTACCCAACCCCTAACCATAACACTTACCCTAACCCTAACCCTAAGCCTAACCCTAAACCTAACCCTAACCCTAACCCTAACCCTAACCCTAACCCTATTCCTAACCCTAACCCTAACCCTAATTCCCCTAACCCTAACACTAACCCTAAACCAAACCAAACTGTAACCCTAACCCTAAACCTAAACCTAACCCTAAACCAAACCCTAACCCTAACACTTACCCTAACCTTAACCATAAGCCTAACCCTAACCCAAACCCAAACTTCAATCCTAACCCTAACCCAAACCATAACCCTAACCCTAACCTTAACCCTAACGCAAACCCTAATACTAACACTAATCCTAACCCTAACCCTAACCCTAACCCTAAGCCAAACCAAAACCTACCCCTATCCCTAAACCTAACATTAACCCAAGCCCAAACACTAATCCTAACCCTAACCCTAATCCTTAACCCTAACCCTAACCTTAACCCTAACCCAAACCCTAATGCAAACCCTAACCCTTAACCTAACCCTAACCCTAACCCAAACCCTAACCCTAAGCCTAACCCAAAACCTAAACCTAACCTAAACCGAAGCACTAACTCTAACCCTAACCCTAACCCAAGCCCTAAAACTAACCCTAACCCTAACCCTAACCCAAACCTAAACCCTAACCCAAACCCTAACCCTAACCCTAACCTAAACCCTATCCCTAACCCTAACACTAACCCAAACCCTAACCCTAACCCTAACCCTAACCAAAACCCAAAACCTAATCCTCACACTAAACCTAACCCTAATCCTAACACTAACACTAACCCTAACCCAAGCCCAAACACTAACCTCAACCCTAACCCTAACCCTATCCCTATCGCTTAGCCCTAACCCTAACCCTAACCCTAAGCCAAACCCCAAACCTAACTCTAACCCTAACCCTAAACCTAACCCTAAAACAAGCCCAAACACTAACCCTAAACCTAACCCTAACCCTAACCCAAACCCTAACCCTAACCCTAACACAAACCCTAAACCTAAACCTACCCCTAAACCTAACCCTACCCCAAATCCTAACCGTAACACTAACCCTAACCCAACCCTAACCCTAACCCAAACCCTAACCCTAACCCTAACCCTAACCCTAAAACAAACCCTAACCCTAACCCTAAACCTAACACCTAACCCGAAACCTAACCTTAACCCTAACCCGAACCATAACCCAAATCCTAACCCTAACACTAAACCTAATCCAAACACTAAACCTATACCTTACTCTAACCCAAACCCAAACCCTAAACCTAACCCTAACCCTAACCCTAACCCTAACCCTAAACCTAACCCTAACCCAAGCCCAAACACTAACACTAAAACTAATCCTAACCCTAAATACAAACGCTAACCGTAACCCTAACCCTAAACCTAACCCAAACACTAACCCTAACCCTAACCCTAAGCCCTAGCCCTAACCCTAACCTTATCCCTAACCCAATCCCCAACCCTAACACAAAACCTAACCCAAACCCTAAATATATACCTTACTCTAACCCAAACCCAAACCCTAACCCTAACCCTACCCCTAAACCTAACCCTAACCCAAACCCAAACCCTAACCCTAAGCCTAACCCAAACCCTTAAGCTAACCTAAACCCAAGCCCTAACCCTAAACCTAACCCTAACCCAAGCCCTAAAACTAAATCTAACCCTAACCCTAACCCTAACCGTAACACTTACCCTAACCCTAACACTAACCCTAAACCAAACCAAACCCTAACCCTAAGCCTAAAGCTAACCCTAACCTTAATCCAAACCTTAACCCTAACATTTACCCTAACCCTAACCCTAAGCCTAACCCTAACCCAAACCCATACACTAAACCTAACCCGAACCCTAAACCTAACCCTAAAAGAAACCCTAACCCTAACAATGACACTAACCCTTACCCAAGCCCTAACCCTAACACCGTTACCCTAACCCTAAGCCTAACACTAAACCAAACCCACACCCTAACCCTAACCATAACACTAACACCAACCTTAACACTAACCCTAACCCTAACCCTTACTCAAACCCAAACCCTAACATTAACCCTATCCCAAACCCTAACCCCAACCCTAACCCTAATCCTAACCCTAACCATAACGATAACCCTAACCCTAACCCTAATCCTAACCCTAACCCTAACCCTGACCCTAACCCAAATCCTAACCCTAACCCTAACCCTAAACCTAACACTAACCCTAACCCTAACCCTAACCCTAACCCTAACCCAAACCCAAACCCTAACCTTAACCCTAAACCTAAACCTAACACATACCCTAATCCTAACACTAACCCGAACCCTAACGTAAACCCGAACCCTAACACAAACCCTAACCTTAACCCTTACCTAACCCTAACCCTATCCCAAAACCTAACACTAACCCAAACCCTAACCCTAACCCTAACCCTAACCGAAAACCAAACCCTAATCCTAACACTAACCCTAACCCAAACCCTAACCCTAAGCCTAACCCTAACCCAAACCCACACCCTAACCCTAACCCTAACACTAACCCCAACCCTAACACTAACCCTAACCCTAACCCTAACTCAAACCCAAACCATAACACTAAACCTAACACAAACGGTAACCCTAACCCTAACCCTAACCCTAACCATAACCATAACCATAACCATAACCCTAACCCAAACACTAACCCTAACCCTAACCCTAACCCTGACCCTAACCCAAATCCTAACCCTAACCCTAACCCTAACCTTAACCCTAACCCTAAACCGTAACCCTAACCATAACACTAACCGTAACCCTAACACAAACCCTAATCCTAATCCTAACCCTAAACCTAACCCTACCCTAAACGCTAACCGTAACACTAACCCTAACCCTAACCCAAACCCTAACCCAAACCCTAACGCTAACCCTAACCCCTAACCCTAACCCTAATCTTAACCCTGACCCAAACCCTAACCCAAACCCTAACCCTAACCTTAAACCTTACCCAAACCCTAACCCGAGACCTTACTCTAACCCAAACCCAAACCCGAACCCCAACCGTAACCCTAACAGTAACCCTAACCCTAACCCTAACTCTAACCCAAGCCCTAAAACTAACCCTAACCCTAATCCTAACCCTAACCCAAACCTAAACCCTAAACCAAACCCGAACCGTAACCCTAACCCTAAGCCTAACCCCTAACCCTAACCCAAACCCTAACCCTAACCCTATCCCTATCGCCTAGCCCTAACCCTAACCCTAACCCTAAGCCAAACACTAACCCTAACTCTAACCCTAACCCTAAACCTAACCCTAACCCAAGCCCAAACACTAACACTAAACCTAATCCTAACCCTAAACACAAACGCTAACCGTAACCCTAACTCTAACCCTAACCCAGACACTAACCCTAACCCTAACCCTAAGGCCTAGCCCTAACCCTAACCTTATCCCTAACCCAAACCCCAACCCTAACACAAAACCTAACCCAAACCCTAAATATATACCTTACTCTAACCCAAAGCCAAACCCTAACCCTAACCCTAAACCTAAACCTAACCCAAACCGAAACCCTAACCCTAAGCCTAACCCAAACCCTAAACCTAACCTAAACCCAAGCCCTAACCCTAAACCTAACCCTAACCCAAGCCCTAAAACTAACCCTAACCCTAACCCTAACCCTAACCGTAACACTTACCCTAACCCTAACACTAACCCTAAACCAAACCAAACCCTAACCCTAACCCTAAAGCTAACCCTAACCTTAATCCAAACCCTAACCCTAACATTTACCCTAACCCTAAACCTAAGCCTAACCCTAACCCAAACCCATACACTAAACCTAACCCGAACCCTAAACCTAACCCTAAACAAATCCCTAACCCTAACCCTAACACTAACCCTTACCCAAGCCCTAACCCTAACACCGTAACCCTAACCCTAAGCCTAACCCTAAACGAAACCCACACCCTAACCCTAACCATAACACTAACACCAACCTTAAACCTAACCCTAACCCTAACCCTTACTCAAACCCAAACCCTAACATTAACCCTATCCCAAACCCTAACCCCAACCCTAACCGTAATCCTAACCCTAACCATAACCATAAACCTAACCCTAACCCTAACCCTAACCCTAACCCTGACCCTAACCCAAATCCTAACCCTAACCCTAACCCTAACCCTAACACTAACCCTAACCCTAACCCTAACCCTAACCCTAACCCAAACCCTAACCCTAACCCTAAACCTAAACCTAACACAAACCCTAATCCTAACACTAACCCGAACCCTAACCTAAAACCTAACCCTAACACAAACCCTAACCTTAACCCTTACCTAACCCTAACCCTATCCCAAAACCTAACAGTAACCCAAACCCTAACCCTAACCCTAACCCTAACCGAAACCCAAACCCTAATCCTAACACTAACCCTAACCCAAACCCTAACCCTAACCCTAACCCTAACCGTAACACAAACCCTAACACTAACCCTACCCCTAAACTTAACTCTACCCCAAATCCTAACCGTAACACTAACCCTAACCCTAACCCTAACCCAAACCCTAACCCTAACCCTAACCCTTACCCTAACCCGAACACTAACCCTAAACCAAACCAAACCCTAATCCTAAGCCTAAACCTAACCCTAACCCTAATCCAAACCCTAACCTAACACTTACCCTAACCCTAAACCTAAGCCTAACCCTAACCCAAATCCACATCCTAAACATAACCCGAATCCTAAAGCTAACCCTAAACGAAAACCTAAACCTAAACCTAACCCTAACTCTAACCCTTACCCAAGCCCAAACCCTAGCACTTACCCTAAAACTAACCCTAAGCCTAACCCTAACCCAAACCCACACTCTAAACGTAACCCCAACACTAACCCCAACCCTGACCCTAACACTAACCATAACCCTGACTCAAACCCAAACCCTAACACTAACCCTAACCCAAACCCTAACCCTAACCCTAACCCTAAGCCTAAAGCTAACCCTAACCCTAATCCAAATCCTAACCCTAACACTTACCAAACCCTAACCCTAACCCAAACCCACACACTAAACCTAACCCGAACCCTAAACCTAACCCTAAACGAAACCCTAACCCTAACCCTAACACTAACACTTACCCAAGCACTAACCCTAACACCGTAACCCTATCCCTAAGCCTAACCCTAAACCAAACCCACACTCTAACACTAACACCAACCTTAACCCTAACCCAAACCCTAAACCTTACTCAAACCCAAACCCTAACACTCACCCTAACCCAAACCCTAAACTCAACCCTAACCCTAATCCTAACCCTAACCATAACCATAACCCTAACCGAAAACCTAACCATAACCCTAACCCTAAACCTGACCCTAACCCAAATCCTAACCCTAACCCTAACCCTAACCCTAACCCTAACACTAACCCTAACCCTAACCCTAACCCTAAACCTATGCCTCCCGCGTAGCTCTAACCCTAACCCTAACCCTAACCCTAACCCTAATCCTAAACCTAACCCTACCCTAACCCTAACCCTAACCATAACCCCAACCATAAACCTAAACTTAACCCTAAACCAAACCCCAACTCTAAACCTAACCGTAACCCAAACCTAAACCTTAACCCTAACCTTAATCCTAACCCTAACCCTAAACCACCCCTAACCCTAACCCTATCCCTAACTCTTCCCCTAACCCTAACACTAACCCTAAACCAAATCAAACCCTAAACCTAACACTAACCCTAACCCAAACCCTAAACCTAATCCTACCTCTATCGACTAGCCCTAACGCTAACCCTAACCCAAGGCCAAACCCAAATCTAACTCTAACCCTAACCCTAAACCTAACCGTAACCCAAGCCCAAACATTAACCCTAACCCTAAACC
>CM069528.1:5515000-5520000 GCA_035773235.1 Eospalax fontanierii
CTAACCCAGACACTAACCCTAACCCTAACCCTAAGGCCTAGCCCTAACCCTAACCTTATCCCTAACCCAAACCCCAACCCTAACACAAAACCTAACCCAAACCCTAAATATATACCTTACTCTAACCCAAAGCCAAACCCTAACCCTAACCCTAAACCTAAACCTAACCCAAACCGAAACCCTAACCCTAAGCCTAACCCAAACCCTAAACCTAACCTAAACCCAAGCCCTAACCCTAAACCTAACCCTAACCCAAGCCCTAAAACTAACCCTCACCCTAACCCTACCCCTAACCGTAACACTTACCCTAACCCTAACACTAACCCTAAACCAAACCAAACCCTAACCCTAACCCTAAAGCTAACCCTAACCTTAATCCAAACCCTAACCCTAACATTTACCCTAACCCTAAACCTAAGCCTAACCCTAACCCAAACCCATACACTAAACCTAACCCGAACCCTAAACCTAACCCTAAACAAATCCCTAACCCTAACCCTAACACTAACCCTTACCCAAGCCCTAACCCTAACACCGTAACCCTAACCCTAAGCCTAACCCTAAACGAAACCCACACCCTAACCCTAACCATAACACTAACACCAACCTTAAACCTAACCCTAACCCTAACCCTTACTCAAACCCAAACCCTAACATTAACCCTATCCCAAACCCTAACCCCAACCCTAACCGTAATCCTAACCCTAACCATAACCATAAACCTAACCCTAACCCTAACCCTAACCCTAACCCTGACCCTAACCCAAATCCTAACCCTAACCCTAACCCTAACCCTAACACTAACCCTAACCCTAACCCTAACCCTAACCCTAACCCAAACCCTAACCCTAACCCTAAACCTAAACCTAACACAAACCCTAATCCTAACACTAACCCGAACCCTAACCTAAAACCTAACCCTAACACAAACCCTAACCTTAACCCTTACCTAACCCTAACCCTATCCCAAAACCTAACAGTAACCCAAACCCTAACCCTAACCCTAACCCTAACCGAAACCCAAACCCTAATCCTAACACTAACCCTAACCCAAACCCTAACCCTAACCCTAACCCTAACCGTAACACAAACCCTAACACTAACCCTACCCCTAAACTTAACTCTACCCCAAATCCTAACCGTAACACTAACCCTAACCCTAACCCTAACCCAAACCCTAACCCTAACCCTAACCCTTACCCTAACCCGAACACTAACCCTAAACCAAACCAAACCCTAATCCTAAGCCTAAACCTAACCCTAACCCTAATCCAAACCCTAACCTAACACTTACCCTAACCCTAAACCTAAGCCTAACCCTAACCCAAATCCACATCCTAAACATAACCCGAATCCTAAAGCTAACCCTAAACGAAAACCTAAACCTAAACCTAACCCTAACTCTAACCCTTACCCAAGCCCAAACCCTAGCACTTACCCTAAAACTAACCCTAAGCCTAACCCTAACCCAAACCCACACTCTAAACGTAACCCTAACACTAACCCCAACCCTGACCCTAACACTAACCATAACCCTGACTCAAACCCAAACCCTAACACTAACCCTAACCCAAACCCTAACCCTAACCCTAGCCCTAATCCTAACCCTAACCATAACCCAAACCCTAACCCAAACCCTAAAACTAACCCTAACCCTAACCCAAACCTAAACCCTAACCCATACCCTAACCCTAACCCTAACCCTAAACCAAACCTAAACCCTAACCCTAACCCTAACCCTAACCCTAACCTAAACTCTATCCCTAACCGTAACACTAACCCTACCCTAAACCAATCCCTAACCCTAACCCTAACCCTAACCCTAACTCAAACCCAAACCCTAACACTAAACCTAACCCAAACCCTAACCCTAACCCTAAACCTAATACTAACCCTAACCATAAACATAACCCTAACCAAAACCCTAACCCTAACCCTAAGCCTAACCCTGACCCTAACCCAAATCCTAACCCTAACCCTAACCCTAACCCTAACCCTAACCCTAACTCTAACCCTCACCCTAAACCGTAACCCTAACCATAACCCTAACCGTAACCCTAACACAAACCCTAACCCTAACCCTAACCCTAAACCTAACCCTACCCTAAACGCTAACCGTAACACTAACCCTAAGACTAACCCAAACCCTAACCCATACCCGAAACCTAATCCTAACCCCTAACCCTAACCCTAACCTTAACCCTAAACTAAACCCTAACCCAAACCCTAATCCTAACCTTAAACCTAACCCAAACCCTAACCCGATACCTTACTCTAAACCAAACCCAAACTCTAAACCTAACACTAAACCTAACCCTAAACCTAAACCTAACCCAAACACAATACCTAACACTAAGCCTAACCCAAACCTGAAACCTAACCTAAACCCAAGCCATAACCCTAACCCTAACCCTAACCCAAGCCCTAAAACTAACGCTAACCCTAACCCTAACCCTAACCCAAACCTAAACCCTAACCCTAACCCGAACCCTAACCCTAACCCTAAGCCTAACCCCTAACCCTAACCCTCACCTTAACCCTAACCCAAACCCTAACCCAAACCCTATACTTAACCCTAACCCTAACCGTAACCCGAACGCTGACACTAAATCCTAAACCTAACCCTAATCCAAAACCTAACACTAACCCTAACCCAAATCCTAACCCTAACCCTAAATGTAACCCTAACCCAAACCCAAACCCTAATCCTAACACTAAACCGAACCCTAATACTAATCCTAACACTAACCCTAACCCAAGTACAAACCCTAACACTAACCCTAACCCTAAACCTATCCCTACCGCGTAGCCCTAACCCTAACCCTAACCCTAACCCTAATCCTAAACCTAACCCTACCCTAAACGTAACCCTAACCATAATCCCAACGCTAACCCTAAACTTAACCCTAAACCAAACCCCAACTCTAAACCTAACCCTAACCCAAACCTAAACCTTAACCCTAACCTTAGTCCTAACCGTAACCTTAAACCACCCCTAACCCTAACCCTAACCCTAACTCTTCCCATAACCCTAACACTAACCCTAAACCAAACCAAACCCAAAACTTAACCCTAAACCTAACACTAACCCTAACCCAAACCCTAAACCTAACCCTATCTCTATCGCCTAGCCCTAACCCTAACCCTAACCCAAGGCCAAACCCAATCCATAACTCTAACCCTAACCCTAAACCTATCCATAACCCAAGCCCAAACACTAACCCTAAACCTAAACCTAACCCTAACCCAAACACTAACCCTAACCCTAACTTTAACCTTAAGCCAAACCCTACCCCAAACCCTAACCCTAACACTAAACCCAAACTCTAAATATATACCTTACTCTAACCCAAACCCAAACCCTAACCCTAACCCTAATCCTAAACCTGAACCTAACCCAAACCCAAACCCTAACCCTAACCCTAAACCAACCTCTAACAGTAACCCTAAACCAAACCCTAACCCCAAACCTAACCCTTATCCTATCCGTAACATTAACCCTAACTCAAACCAAATCCTAACCCTAACCCTAACCCTAAACCTAACCCAAAACCTAAACCTAAACCTAAAACTAATCCTAAACCTAACCCTAACCCTAATGCTAACCCTAACACTAACCCCAACCCTAACCCTAAACCTAACCCTAAACCAAACCCCAACTCTAAACCTAACTCTAACCCAAACCTAAACCTTAACACTAAACTTAATCCTAACCCTAACCCTAGCCTTGAACCACCCCTAACTCTATCCCTAACCCTAACCCTTCCCCTAACCCTTACACTAACCCTAAACCAAACCAAACCGTAACCCTAACCCTAAACCTAAACCTAACCGTAACCCAAAACCTAACCCTAACACTTACCCTAACCCTAACCTTAAGCCTAATCCTAAACCAAATCAATACCCTAAACCAAACCATAACCCTCACCCTAACCACAACCCTAATCGAAACCCTAAACCTAACCCTAACCCAAACCCAAACTTCAACCCTAACCCTAAGCCTAACCCAAACCCTAAACCTAACACTAACCCTAACCCTAACCCTAACAATATCCCTAAACCTAAGCCAAACCAAAACCTACCCCTATCCCTAAACCTAACCCTAACCCAAACAAAACACTAATCCTAACCCTAACCCTAACCCTAACCCCTAACCCTAACCCTGACCTTAACCCTAACCGAAACCCTAACCCAAACATTAACCCTAACCCTAACCCTAACCGAAACACAAACCCTAATCCTACCACTAAACCTAACCCTAATCCTAACCCTAACACTAACCCTAACCCAAGCCCAAATATTAACCCCAACCGTAACACTAACCCTATCCGTATCGCCTAGCCCTAACCCTAACACTAACCCTAAGCCAAACCCTAACCCTAACTCTAAACCTAACCCTAAACATAACCCTAACACAAGCCCAAACACTAACCCTAAACCTAACCCTAAGCCTAACCCAAAACCTAACCCTAACTCTAACCCTAACCCAAACCCTAACCCGAACCCTAACCCTAACCCTAAACCCTAACCCTAACCCTAACCTTAACCCTAACACAAAAGCTAACTCAAACCCTAACCCCAACACCAAACCTAACCCAAACACTAACCCTATACCTTACTCTAACCCAAACCCAAACCCTTACCCTAACACTAACACTAACCGTAAACCTAATCCTAACCCAAACCCAAAACCTAACCCTAAGCCTAACCCAAACCCTAAACCTAACCTAAACCCAATCCCTAACCCTAACCCTAACCCTAACCCAAGCCCTAAAACTAACCCTAAACCTAACACTAACCCTAACCCTAACCCTTACCCTAACCCTAACACTAACCCTAAACCAAACCAAACCCTAACCCTAACCCTAACCCTAACCCTAACCCTAACCCCAAACCTAACCCTTACACTATCCGTAACATTAACCCTAACCCAAACCAAACCCTAACCCTAACCCTATCCCTAACCCTAAACCTAACCCTAACCTCAACCCTAACCCTAA
>CM069528.1:5530000-5532500 GCA_035773235.1 Eospalax fontanierii
ACCCTAATCCTAACACTAAAACTAACCCTAACCCAAGCCCAAACACTAACCTCAACCCTAACCCTAACCCTATCCCTATCGCTTAGCCCTAACCCTAACCCTAACCCTAAGCCAAACCCTAAACCTAACTCTAACCCTAAGCCTAAACCTAACCCTAAAACAAGCCCGAACACTAACCCTAAACTTAAACCTAACCCTAACCCAAACCCTAACCCTAACCCTAACCCTAACCCTAACACAAACCCTAACCCTAACCCTACCCCTAAACCTAACCCTACCCCAAATCCTAACCGTAACACTAACCCTAACCCAACCCTAACCCTAACCCAAACCCTAACCCTAACCCTAACCCTAACCCTAACCCTAACCCTAAAACAAACCCTAACCCTAACCCTAAACCTAACACCTAACCCTAACCCTAACCTTAACCCTAACCCGAACCATAACCCAAATCCTAACCCTAACACTAAACCTAATCCAAACACTAACCCTATACCTTACTCTAACCCAAACCCAAACAATAAACCTAACCCTAACCCTAACCCTAAACCTAAAACTAACCCAATCCCTAACCCAAACCCTAACCCTAAGCCTCCCCAAACCCTAAACCTAACCTAAACCCCATCCCTATCCCTAACCCTAACCCTAACCCAAGCCCTAAAACTAAACCTAACCCTAACCCTAACCCTAACCCTAACCCTTACCCTAACCTTAACAGTAACCCTAAACCAAACCAAACCCTAACCCTAAGCCTAAACATAACCCTAAACCTAATCCAAACCCTAACCCTAACACTTACCCTAACCCTAACCCTAAGCCTAACCCTTACAAAAACCTACACCATAAACCTAACCCGAACCCTAAAACTAACCCTAACCCTAACCCTAACCCTTACCCAAGCCCTAACACTAAACCTAACCCAAACGGTAACCTTAACCCTAACCCTAACCCTAACCATAACCATAACCATAACCGTAACCCAAACACTAACCCTAAGCCTAACCCTAACCCTAACCCTAACCCTAACCCTCACCCTAACACAAACCCTAACCCTAAACCTAACCCTACCCTAAACGCTAATCGTAACACTAACCCTAACCCTAACCCAAACCCTAACCCAAACCCTACCCCTAACCCTAACCCCTAACCCTAACCCTAACCTTAACCCTAATCCAAACCCTAACCCAACCCCTAAACCTAACCTTAAAACTAACCCAAAGCCTAACCCGATACCTTACTCTAACCCAAACCCAAACCCTAACCCTAACCGTAACCCTAACAGTAACCCTAACCCTCACCCTAACCCAAGCCCTAAAACTAACCCTAACCCTAACCCTAACCCTAACCCAAACCTAAACCCTAAACCTAACCCGAACCGTAACCCTAACACTAAGCCTAACCCCTAACAATAACCCTCACCTTAACGCTAACCCAAACACTAAACCAAACCCTAACCTTAACCCTAACCCTAACCCTAACCTGAACCCTAACACTAAACCCTAAACCCTATCCCTAAATCTAACCCTAATCCAAAACCTAACACTAAGCCTAACCCAAATCCTAACCCTAACCCAAACCCAAACCCAAACCCTAACCCTAAACCTAACCTTAACCCTAACCCAAACCCTAGCCCAAACCCTAACCCTAACCCTAACCCTATTCCTAACCGGAACCCAAACCCTACTCCTAACACTAAACCTAACCCTAATACTAACCCTAACACTAACCCTAACCCAAGGGCAAACCCTAAATTTAACCCTAAACCTGACCCTATCCCTACCGCGTAGCCCTATCACTAACCCTAACCCTAACCCTAACCCTAACCCAAAACCTAAACCTAAACCTAACCCTAACCCTAATCCTAAACCTAACCCTAACCCTAACCCTAACCATAACCCCAACCCTAAACCTAAACCTAACCCTAAACCAAACCCCAACTCTAAACCAAACCCTAACCCAAACCTAAACCTTAACCCTAAGCTTAATCCTAACCCTAACCCTAACCCTAAACCACCCCTAACCATACCCCTAAACCTAACCCTTCCCCTAACCCTAACCCTAACCCTAACCATAACCCCAACCCTAAACCTAAACCTAACCCTAAACCAAACCCCAACTCTAAACCAAACCCTAACCCTAAGCCTAAAGCTAACCCTAACCCTAATCCAAACCCTAACCCTAACACTGACCGTAACTCTAACTCTAAGCCTAACCCTAACCCAAACTCTAACCCTAACCCTAATTCTGACCCTAACACTAACCCAAACCCTAACCATAACCCTATCCCTATCGCCTAGCCCTAACCCTAACCCTAACCGTAAGCCAAACACTAACCCTAACTCTAACCCTAACCGTAAACCTAACCCTAACCCAAGCCCAAACACTAACACTAAACCTAACCCTAACCCTAAACACAAACGCTAACCATAAACCTAACCCTAACCCTAATCCAAACCCTAACCCTAACCCTAACCCTAACCCCTAGCCCTAAACCTAACCT
>CM069528.1:5537500-5540000 GCA_035773235.1 Eospalax fontanierii
TAACCCTGACCCTAACCCAAATCCTAACCCTAACCCTAACCCTAAACCTAACACTAACCCTAACCCTAACCCTAACCCTAACCCTAACCCTAACCCAAAACCAAACCCTAACCTTAACCCTAAACCTAAACCTAACACAAACCCTAATCCTAACACTAACCCGAACCCTAACGTAAACCCGAACCCTAACACAAACCCTAACCTTAACCCTTACCTAACCCTAACCCTATCCCAAAACCTAACACTAACCCAAACCCTAACCCTAACCCTAACCCTAACCGAAAACCAAACCCTAATCCTAACACTAACCCTAACCCAAACCCTAACCCTAAGCCTAACCCTAACCCAAACCCACACCCTAACCCTAACCCTAACACTAACCCCAACCCTAACACTAACCCTAACCCTAACCCTAACTCAAACCCAAACCATAACACTAAACCTAACACAAACGGTAACCCTAACCCTAACCCTAACCCTAACCCTAACCCTAACCATAACCATAACCATAACCCTAACCCAAACACTAACCCTAACCCTAACCCTAACCCTGACCCTAACCCAAATCCTAACCCTAACCCTAACCCTAACCTTAACCCTAACCCTAAACCGTAACCCTAACCATAACACTAACCGTAACCCTAACACAAACCCTAATCCTAATCCTAACCCTAAACCTAACCCTACCCTAAACGCTAACCGTAACACTAACCCTAACCCTAACCCAAACCCTAACCCAAACCCTAACGCTAACCCTAACCCCTAACCCTAACCCTAACCCTAATCTTAACCCTGACCCAAACCCTAACCCAAACCCTAACCCTAACCTTAAACCTAACCCAAACCCTAACCCGATACCTTACTCTAACCCAAACCCAAACCCTAACCCTAACCGTAACCCTAACAGTAACCCTAACCCTAACCCTAACTCTAACCCAAGCCCTAAAACTCACCCTAACCCTAATCCTAACCCTAACCCAAACTTAAACCCTAAACCAAACCCGAACCGTAACCCTAACCCTAAGCCTAACCCCTAACCCTAACCCTCACCTTAACGCTAACCCAAACCCTAACCCAAACCCTAACCTTAACCCTAACCCTAATCCTAACCCGAACCCTAACACTAAACCCTAAACCCTATCCCTAAACCTAACCCTAATCCAAAACCTAACACTAAGCCTAACCCAAATCCTAACCCTAACCCAAACCCAAACCCAAACCCTAACCCTCACCCTAACCTTAACCCTAACCCAAACCCTAACCCAAACCCTAACCTTAACCCTAAAACTAATCCTAACCGAAACCCAAACCCTAATCCTAACACTAAACCTAACCCTAATACTAACCCTAACACTAACCCTAACCCAAGTGCAAACCCTAAACGTATCCCTAAACCTAACCTTATCCCTACCGCGTAGCCCTATCCCTAACCTTAACCCTAACCCTAACCCTAACCCAAAACCCAAACCTAAACCTAACCCTAATCCTCATACCTACCCCTAACCCTAACCCTAACCATAACCCCAACCCTAAACCTAAACCTAACCCTAAACCAAACCCCAACTCTAAACCTAACCCTAACCCAAACCTAAACATTAACCCTAACCTTAATCCTAACCCTAACCCTAACCCTAAAGCACCCCTAACCATACCCCTAAACCTAACCCTTTCCCTAACCCTAACACTAACCCTAAACGAAACCAAACCCTAAACCTAAGCCTAAAGCTAACGCTAACGATAATCCAAACACTAACCCTAACACTTACCGTAACCCTAACTCTAAGCCTAACCCTAACCCAAACGCTAACAATAAACCTAATCCTAACCCTAACCCTAACCCAAACCCTAACCCTAACCCTATCCCTATCGCCTAGCCCTAACCCTAACCCTAACCCTAAGCCAAACACTAACCCTAACTCTAACCCTAACCCTAAACCTAACCCTAACCCAAGCCCAAACACTAACACTAAACCTAATCCTAACCCTAAACACAAACGCTAACCGTAACCCTAACTCTAACCCTAACCCAGACACTAACCCTAACCCTAACCCTAAGGCCTAGCCCTAACCCTAACCTTATCCCTAACCCAAACCCCAACCCTAACACAAAACCTAACCCAAACCCTAAATATATACCTTACTCTAACCCAAAGCCAAACCCTAACCCTAACCCTAAACCTAAACCTAACCCAAACCGAAACCCTAACCCTAAGCCTAACCCAAACCCTAAACCTAACCTAAACCCAAGCCCTAACCCTAAACCTAACCCTAACCCAAGCCCTAAAACTAACCCTAACCCTAACCCTAACCCTAACCGTAACACTTACCCTAACCCTAACACTAACCCTAAACCAAACCAAACCCTAACCCTAACCCTAAAGCTAACCCTAACCTTAATCCAAACCCTAACCCTAACATTTACCCTAACCCTAAACCTAAGCCTAACCCTAACCCAAACCCATACACTAAACCTAACCCGAACCCTAAACCTAACCCTAAA
>CM069528.1:5542500-5555000 GCA_035773235.1 Eospalax fontanierii
AGTCCTAACCGTAACCTTAAACCACCCCTAACCCTAACCCTAACCCTAACTCTTCCCCTAACCCTAACACTAACCCTAAACCAAACCAAACCCAAAACTTAACCCTAAACCTAACACTAACCCTAACCCAAACCCTAAACCTAACCCTATCTCTATCGCCTAGCCCTAACCCTAACCCTAACCCAAGGCCAAACCCAATCCATAACTCTATCCCTAACCCTAAACCTATCCATAACCCAAGCCCAAACACTAACCCTAAACCTAAACCTAACCCTAACCCAAACACTACCCCTAACCCTAACTTTAACCTTAAGCCAAACCCTACCCCAAACCCTAACCGTAACACTAAACCTAACCCAAACTCTAAATATATACCTTACTCTAACCCAAACCCAAACCCTAACCCTAACCCTAATCCTAAACCTAAACCTAACCCAAACCCAAACCCTAACCCTAACCCTAAACCAACCTCTAACAGTAACCCTAAACCAAACCCTAACCCCAAACCTAACCCTTATCCTATCCGTAACATTAACCCTAACTCAAACCAAATCCTAACCCTAACCCTAAACCTAACCCAAAACCTAAACCTAAACCTAAAACTAATCCTAAACCTAACCCTAACCCTAACGCTAACCCTAACACTAACCCCAACCCTAACCCTAAACCTAACCCTAAACCAAACCCCAACTCTAAACCTAACTCTAACCCAAACCTAAACCTTAACACTAAACTTAATCCTAACCCTAACCCTAGCCTTGAACCACCCCTAACTCTATCCCTAACCCTAACCCTTCCCCTAACCCTTACACTAACCCTAAACCAAACCAAACCGTAACCCTAACCCTAAACCTAAACCTAACCTGAACCCACAACCTAACCCTAACACATCCACTAACCCTAACCTTAAGCCTAATCCTAAACCAAATCAATACCCTAAACCAAACCATAACCCTCACCCTAACCACAACCCTAATCGAAACCCTAAACCTAACCCTAACCCAAACCCAACCTTCAACCCTAACCCTAACCCTAACCCAAACCCTAAACCTAACACTAACCCTAACCCTAACCCTAACAATATCCCTAAACCTAAGCCAAACCAAAATCTACCCCTATCCCTAAACCTAACCCTAACCCAAACAAAACACTAATCCTAACCCTAACCCTAACCCTAACCCCTAACCCTAACCCTGACCTTAACCCTAACCGAAACCCTAACCCAAACATTAACCCTAACCCTAACCCTAACCGAAACACAAACCCTAATCCTACCACTAAACCTAACCCTAATCCTAACCCTAACACTAACCCTAACCCAAGCCCAAATATTAACCCCAACCGTAACACTAACCCTATCCGTATCGCCTAGCCCTAACCCTAACACTAACCCTAAGCCAAACCCTAACCCTAACTCTAAACCTAACCCTAAACCTAACCCTAACACAAGCCCAAACACTAACCCTAAACCTAACCCTAAGCCTAACCCAAAACCTAACCCTAACTCTAACCCTAACCCAAACCCTAACCCGAACCCTAACCCTAACCCTAAACGCTAACCCTAACCCTAACCTTAACCCTAACACAAAGCCTAACTCAAACCCTAACCGTAACACTAAACCTAAACCAAACTCTAACACTATACCTTACTCTAACCCAAACCCAAACCCTTACCCTAACACTAACACTAACCGTAAACCTAATCCTAACCCAAACCCAAAACCTAACCCTAAGCCTAACCCAAACCCTAAACCTAACCTAAACCCAATCCCTAACCCTAACCCTAACCCTAACCCAAGCCCTAAAACTAACCCTAAACCTAACACTAACCCTAACCCTAACCCTTACCCTAACCCTAACACTAACCCTAAACCAAACCAAACCCTAACCCTAACCCTAACCCTAACCCTAACCCTAACCCCAAACCTAACCCTTACACTATCCGAAACATTAACCCTAACCCAAACCAAACCCTAACCCTAACCCTATCCCTAACCCTAAACCTAACCCTAACCTCAACCCTAACCCTAAAGCTAACCTTAAATCAAACCCCAACTCTAAACCTAACTTTAACCCATTCCTAAACCTTAACCCTTACCTTTATACTAACCCTTACCCTAACCCTAAACTACCCCTTACCCTAACCCTAACCCTAACCCTTCCCCTAACCCTCACAATAACACTAAACCAAACCAAACCCTAACCCAAACACTAACCCTAACCCTATCCCTATCGCCTAGCCCTAACCCTAGCCCTAACCCTAAGCTAAACCCTAACCCTAACTCTAACCCTAACACTAAACCTAACCCTAACCCAAGCCCAAACACTAACCCCAAACCTATCCGTAACTCTAAACCAAACGGGAACCCTAACCCTAACCCTAACCCTAACCTTAACCCTAACCCTAACACTAACCCTAACCCCTAACCCTAACCCTAACCTTAACCCTAACCCTAACACTTACCCTAACACTAACCCTAAGCCTAACCCTAAACCAAACCCACACCCTAACCCTAAACCTAACGCTAAAGCAAACATAAACCCTAACCCTAACCGTAACCGTAACCTAAACTCTATCCCTAACCCTAACACTAACCCTACCCCAAACCAATCCCTAACCCTAACCCCAACCCTAATCCTAACCCTAAACATAACCATAACCCTAACACAAACCCTAAAACTAACCCTAACCCTAACTCTGACCCTAACCCAAATCCTAACCCTAACCCTAACCCTAACCCTAACCCTAAACCAAACCCTAGCCCTAACCCTAACCCTAACCCAAACCGAAACCCTAACCCTAACCCTAACCCTAAACCTAACACAAACCCTAATCCTAACACTAACCCTAACCCTAACCCTAACCCTAACACAAATCCTAACCCTAACCCTAACCCTAACCCTTACCCTAACCCTAACACTAACCCTAAAGCAAACCAAACCCTAACCTTAAGCCTAAACCTAACACTAACCCTAATCCAAACCCTAACCTAACACTTACCCTAACCCTAACCCTAAGACTAACCCTAACCCAAACCAACACCCTAAACCTAACCTGAACCCTAAAGCTAACCCTAAACGAAACCCTAAACCTAAACCTAACCCTAAACCTAACCCTTACCCAAGCACTAACCCTAACACTTACCCTAACCCTAACCCTAAGCCTAACCCTAACCCAATCCCACACCCTCACCCTCTCCCTAACACTAACCCCTACCCTGACCCTAACAATAACCCTGTCTCAAACCCAAACCCTAACACTAATCTTAACCCAAACCCTAGCCCTAACCGTAACGCTAATTCTAACCCTAACCATAACCCTAACCCTAAAACAAACCCTAACGCTAACCCTAACCCTAACCCTAACCCAAACCCTAACCCAAACCCTAACCCTAACCTTAAACCTAACCCAAACACAAACCCTAACCCTAACCCTAATCCTAAACCTAAACCTAACCCAAACCCAAACCCTAACCCTAAGCCTAACCCAAACCCTAAACCTAACCTAAACCCAATCCCTAACACTAACCCTAACCGTAACCCAAGCCCTAAAACTAACGCTAACCCTAACCCTAACCCTAAAGCTAAACCTAACCCAAACACAAACCCTAACCGTAAGCCTAACACAAACTTTAAACTTAACCTAAACCCAAGAACGAACCCTAACCCTAACCCTAACCCAAGCCCTAAAACTAACCCTAACCCTAACCCTAACCCAAACCTAAATCCTAACCCTAACCCTAACCCTAACCCTAATCCTAAACCAAACCTAAACCCTAACCCTAACCCTAACCCTAACCTAAACTCTATCCCTAACCCTAACACTAACCCTACATCAAACCAATTCTTAACCCTAACCCTAACCCTAACCCTAAACTTAACCCTAACCCTAAACCAAATTCTAACAGTAACCCTAAACCTAACCCTAACCCCAAACCTAACCCTTACATTATCCGTAACATTAACCCTAACCGAAACCAAACCCTAACCCTAAACCTAACCCTAACCCCAAGAATAATCCTAAACCTAACCTTAAACTAAACCCCAACTCTAAACCTAACTCTAACCCAAACCTAAACCTTAACCCTAACCTTAATCCTACCACTAACCCTAACACTAAACCACCCCTAACCCTAACCCTAACCCTAACCCTTCCCCTAACCCTCACAATAACCCTAAACCAAACCAAACCCTAACCCAAACACTAACCCTAACCCTACCCCTATCGCCTAGCCCTAACCCTAGCCCTAACCGTAAGCTAAACCCTAACCCTAACTCTAACCCTAACCCTAAACCTAACCCTAACTGTAAAGCAAATGGTAACCCTAACCCTAACCCTAACACTAACCCAAACCCTAACACTAACCCTAACCCCTAACCCTAACCCTAACCTTAACCCTAACCCAAACCCTAACCCAAATCCTAACACTAACACTAAACCTAACCCAATCCCTAACCCTATACCTTACTCTAACCCAAACCCAAACCCTAACCCTAACCCTAACCCTAAACCTAAACCTAACCCAAACCCAAACCCTAACCCTAAGCCTAAACCAAACCCTAAACCTAACCTAAACCCAAGCCCTAACCCTAACCCTAACCCTAACCCAAGCCCTAAAACTAACCCTAACCCTAACCCTAACCCTGACTGTAACAGTTACCCTAACCCTAACCCTAACCCTAAACCAAACCAAACCCTAACCCTAACCCTAAAACTAACCCTAACCCTTAACCAAACATAAACCCTAACCATAACCCTGACCCTAACCTAAACTCTATCCCTAACCCTAACACTAACCCTACCCCAAACCAATCCCTAATCCTAACCCTAACCCTAATCCTAACCCTAAACATAACCATAACCCTAACCCAAACCCTAACCCTAACACTAACACTAACCCTAACCCTAACCCTAACCCTAACCCTAACCCTAACCCTAACCCTAACCCTAACCCTAAACCGTAACCCTAACCATAACCCTAACCGTAACCCTAACACAAACCCTAACCCTAACCCTAACCCTAAACCTAACCCTACCCTAAACGCTAACCGTAACACTAACCCTAAGACTAACCCAAACCCTAACCCATACCCGAAACCTAATCCTAACCCCTAACCCTAACCCTAACCTTAACCCTAAACTAAACCCTAACCCAAACCCTAATCCTAACCTTAAACCTAACCCAAACCCTAACCCGATACCTTACTCTAAACCAAACCCAAACTCTAAACCTAACACTAAACCTAACCCTAAACCTAAACCTACCCCAAACACAATACCTAACACTAAGCCTAACCCAAACCTGAAACCTAACCTAAACCCAAGCCATAACCCTAACCCTAACCCTAACCCAAGCCCTAAAACTAACGCTAACCCTAACCCTAACCCTAACCCAAACCTAAACCCTAACCCTAACCCGAACCCTAACCCTAACCCTAACCCTAAGCCTAACCCCTAACCCTAACCCTCACCTTAACCCTAACCCAAACCCTAACCCAAACCCTATACTTAACCCTAACCCTAACCGTAACCCGAACGCTGACACTAAATCCTAAACCTAACCCTAATCCAAAACCTAACACTAACCCTAACCCAAATCCTAACCCTAACCCTAAATGTAACCCTAACCCAAACCCAAACCCTAATCCTAACACTAAACCGAACCCTAATACTAACCCTAACACTAACCCTAACCCAAGTACAAACCCTAACACTAACCCTAACCCTAAACCTATCCCTACCGCGTAGCCCTAACCCTAACCCTAACCCTAACCCTAATCCTAAACCTAACCCTACCCTAAACGTAACCCTAACCATAATCCCAACGCTAACCCTAAACTTAACCCTAAACCAAACCCCAACTCTAAACCTAACCCTAACCCAAACCTAAACCTTAACCCTAACCTTAGTCCTAACCGTAACCTTAAACCACCCCTAACCCTAACCCTAACCCTAACTCTTCCCCTAACCCTAACACTAACCCTAAACCAAACCAAACCCAAAACTTAACCCTAAACCTAACACTAACCCTAACCCAAACCCTAAACCTAACCCTATCTCTATCGCCTAGCCCTAACCCTAACCCTAACCCAAGGCCAAACCCAATCCATAACTCTATCCCTAACCCTAAACCTATCCATAACCCAAGCCCAAACACTAACCCTAGACCTAAACCTAACCCTGACCCAGACACTAACCCTACCCCTAACCTTGACCGGAAGCCCAACCCTACCCCGAGCCCTAACCGTAACACTAAACCTAACCCAAACTCTAAATATATACCTTACTCTAACCCAAACCCAAACCCTAACCCTAACCCTAATCCTAAACCTAAACCTAACCCAAACCCAAACCCTAACCCTAACCCTAAACCAACCTCTAACAGTAACCCTAAACCAAACCCTAACCCCAAACCTAACCCTTATCCTATCCGTAACATTAACCCTAACTCAAACCAAATCCTAACCCTAACCCTAAACCTAACCCAAAACCTAAACCTAAACCTAAAACTAATCCTAAACCTAACCCTAACCCTAACGCTAACCCTAACACTAACCCCAACCCTAACCCTAAACCTAACCCTAAACCAAACCCCAACTCTAAACCTAACTCTAACCCAAACCTAAACCTTAACACTAAACTTAATCCTAACCCTAACCCTAGCCTTGAACCACCCCTAACTCTATCCCTAACCCTAACCCTTCCCCTAACCCTTACACTAACCCTAAACCAAACCAAACCGTAACCCTAACCCTAAACCTAAACCTAACCGTAACCCAAAACCTAACCCTAACACTTACCCTAACCCTAACCTTAAGCCTAATCCTAAACCAAATCAATACCCTAAACCAAACCATAACCCTCACCCTAACCACAACCCTAATCGAAACCCTAAACCTAACCCTAACCCAAACCCAACCTTCAACCCTAACCCTAACCCTAACCCAAACCCTAAACCTAACACTAACCCTAACCCTAACCCTAACAATACCCCTAAACCTAACCCAAACCAAACTCCACCCCTATCCCTAAACCTAACCCTAACCCAAACAAAACACTAATCCTAACCCTAACCCTAACCCTAACCCCTAACCCTAACCCTGACCTTAACCCTAACCGAAACCCTAACCCAAACATTAACCCTAACCCTAACCCTAACCGAAACACAAACCCTAATCCTACCACTAAACCTAACCCTAATCCTAACCCTAACACTAACCCTAACCCAAGGCCAAATATTAAACCCAACCGTAACACTAACCCTATCCGTATCGCCTAGCCCTCACCCTAACACTAACCCTAAGCCAAACCCTAACCCTAACTCTAAACCTAACCCTAAACCTAACCCTAACACAAGCCCAAACACTAACCCTAAACCTAACCCTAAGCCTAACCCAAAACCTAACCCTAACTCTAACCCTAACCCAAACCCTAACCCGAACCCTAACCCTAACCCTAAACGCTAACCCTAACCCTAACCTTAACCCTAACACAAAGCCTAACTCAAACCCTAACCGTAACACTAAACCTAAACCAAACTCTAACACTACACCTTACTCTAACCCAACCCCAACACCTTACCCTAACACTAACACTAACCGTTAACCTAATCCTATCCCAACCCCTTAACCTTACCCTAAGCCTAACCCAAAACCTAAACCTAACCTAAACCCAATCCCTAACCCTAACCCTAACCCTAACCCAAGCCCTAAAACTAACCCTAAACCTAACACTAACCCTAACCCTAACCCTTACCCTAACCCTAACACTAACCCTAAACCAAACCAAACCCTAACCCTAACCCTAACCCTAACCCTAACCCTAACCCCAAACCTAACCCTTACACTATCCGTAACATTAACCCTAACCCAAACCAAACCCTAACCCTAACCCTATCCCTAACCCTAAACCTAACCCTAACCTCAACCCTAACCCTAAAGCTAACCTTAAATCAAACCCCAACTCTAAACCTAACTCTAACCCAAACCTAAACCTTAACCCTTACCTTAATCCTACCCTAACCCTAACCCTAAACCACCCCTAACCCTAACCCTAACCCTAACCCTTCCCCTAACCCTCACAATAACACTAAACCAAACCAAACCCTAACCCAAACACTAACCCTAACCCTATCCCTATCGCCTAGCCCTAACCCTAGCCCTAACCCTAAGCTAAACCCTAACCCTAACTCTAACCCTAACACTAAACCTAACCCTAACCCAAGCCCAAACACTAACCCCAAACCTATGCGTAACTCTAAACCAAACGGTAACCCTAACCCTAACCCTAACCCTAACCTTAACCCTAACCCTAACACTAACCCTAACCCCTAACCCTAACCCTAACCCTAGCCCTAACCCTTACCCTTACCCTAACACTAACCCTAAGCCTTACCCTAAACCAAACCCACACCCTAACCCTAAACCTAACGCTAAAGCAAACATAAACCCTAACCCTAACCGTAACCGTAACCTAAACTCTATCCCTAACCCTAACACTAACCCTACCCCAAACCAATCCCTAACCCTAACCCTAACCCTAATCCTAACCCTAAACATAACCATAACCCTAACCCAAACCCTAACCCTAACCCTAACCCTAACTCTGACCCTAACCCAAATCCTAACCCTAACCCTAACCCTAACCCTAACCCTAAACCAAACCCTAGCCCTAACCCTAACCCTAACCCAAACCGAAACCCTAACCCTAACCCTAACCCTAAACCTAACACAAACCCTAATCCTAACACTAACCCTAACCCTAGCCCTAACCCTAACACAAATCCTAACCCTAACCCTACCCCTAACCCTTACCCTAACCCTAACACTAACCCTAAAGCAAACCAAACCCTAACCTTAAGCCTAAACCTAACACTAACCCTAATCCAAACCCTAACCTAACACTTACCCTAACCCTAACCCTAAGACTAACCCTAACCCAAACCAACACCCTAAACCTAACCTGAACCCTAAAGCTAACCCTAAACGAAACCCTAAACCTAAACCTAACCCTAAACCTAACCCTTACCCAAGCACTAACCCTAACACTTACCCTAACCCTAACCCTAAGCCTAACCCTAACCCAAACCCACACCCTAACCCTAACCCTAACACTAACCCCAACCCTGACCCTAACAATAACCCTGACTCAAACCCAAACCCTAACACTAATCTTAACCCAAACCCTAACCCTAACCGTAACCCTAATCCTAACCCTAACCATAACCCTAACCCTAAAACAAACCCTAACGCTAACCCTAACCCTAACCCTAACCCAAACCCTAACCCAAACCCTAACCCTAACCTTAAACCTAACCCAAACACAAACCCTAACCCTAACCCTAATCCTAAACCTAAACCTAACCCAAACCCAAACCCTAACCCTAAGCCTAACCCAAACCCTAAACCTAACCTAAACCCAATCCCTAACACTAACCCTAACCGTAACCCAAGCCCTAAAACTAACGCTAACCCTAACCCTAACCCTAAAGCTAAACCTAACCCAAACACAAACCCTAACCGTAAGCCTAACACAAACTTTAAACTTAACCTAAACCCAAGAACGAACCCTAACCCTAACCCTAACCCAAGCCCTAAAACTAACCCTAACCCTAACCCTAACCCAAACCTAAATCCTAACCCTAACCCTACCCCTACCCCTAATCCTAAACCAAACCCAAACCCTAACCCTAACCCTAACCCTAACCTAAACTCTATCCCTAACCCTAACACTAACCCTACATCAAACCAATTCTTAACCCTAACCCTAACCCTAACCCTAAACTTAACCCTAACCCTAAACCAAATTCTAACAGTAACCCTAAACCTAACCCTAACCCCAAACCTAACCCTTACATTATCCGTAACATTAACCCTAACCGAAACCAAACCCTAACCCTAAACCTAACCCTAACCCCAAGAATAATCCTAAACCTAACCTTAAACTAAACCCCAACTCTAAACCTAACTCTAACCCAAACCTAAACCTTAACCCTAACCTTAATCCTACCACTAACCCTAACACTAAACCACCCCTAACCCTAACCCTAACCCTAACCCTTCCCCTAACCCTCACAATAACCCTAAACCAAACCAAACCCTAACCCAAACACTAACCCTAACCCTATCCCTATCGCCTAGCCCTAACCCTAGCCCTAACCGTAAGCTAAACCCTAACCCTAACTCTAACCCTAACCCTAAACCTAACCCTAACTGTAAAGCAAATGGTAACCCTAACCCAAACCCTAACACTAACCCAAACCCTAACACTAACCCTAACCCCTAACCCTAACCCTAACCTTAACCCTAACCCAAACCCTAACCCAAATCCTAACACTAACACTAAACCTAACCCAATCCCTAACCCTATACCTTACTCTAACCCAAACCCAAACCCTAACCCTAACCCTAACCCTAAACCTAAACCTAACCCAAACCCAAACCCTAACCCTAAGCCTAAACCAAACCCTAAACCTAACCTAAACCCAAGCCCTAACCCTAACCCTAACCCTAACCCAAGCCCTAAAACTAACCCTAACCCTAACCCTAACCCTGACTGTAACAGCTACCCTAACCCTCACCCTAACCCTACACCAAACCAAACCCTAACCCTAACCCTAAAACTAACCCTAACCCTTAACCAAACATAAACCCTAACCATAACCCTGACCCTAACCTAAACTCTATCCCTAACCCTAACACTAACCCTACCCCAAACCAATCCCTAATCCTAACCCTAACCCTAATCCTAACCCTAAACATAACCATAACCCTAACCCAAACCCTAACCCTAACACTAACACTAACCCTAACCCTAACCCTAACCCTAACCCTAACCCTAACCCAATCCCTAACCCTAACCCAAACCCTAACCCTAACCCGAACCCTAACCCTGACCCTAACCCAAATCCTAACCCTAACCCTAACCCTAACCCTAACCTAAACTCTATCCCTAAACCTAACACCAACCGTACCACAAACCAATCCCATCCCCTAACCCTAACCCTAACCCTAACCCTAAACCAACCTCTAACAGTAACCCTAAACCAAACACTAACCCCAAACCTAACCGTTACACTATCCGTAACATTAACCCTAACCCAAACCAAACCCTAACCCTAACCCTAACCCTAATCCTAACCCAAAACCTAAACATAAATCTAACCCTAAATATAAACCTAAACCTAACCCTAACCCTAACCCTAAAACTAACACCTAAACCTAAACCTAACCTTAACCTTAACCCAAAACCTAACCCAAACCCTAACCCTAACACTAAACCTAACCCAAACCCTAACCCTATACCTTACTCTAACTCAAACCCAAACACTAACCCTAACCCTAACTCTAAACCTAAACGTAAACCTAACCCAAACCCAAACCCTAACCCTAAGCCTAACCCTAATCCTAACCCTAACCTAAACTCTATCCCTAACCCTAACACTAACCCTACCCCAAAATCCGTAACCCTAACCCTAACCCTAAACCTAACCCTAACACTAAACCAACCTCGAACAATAACCCTAGACCTAACGCTAACCCCAAACCTAACCCTTACACTATTCGTAACATTAACCCAAACCCAAACCAAACCCTAACCCTAACCCTAAACCTAATCCTAACCCCAACCCTAACCCTAAACCTAACATTAAACCAAACCCCAACTCTAAACCTAACTCTAACCCAAACCTAAACCTTAACCCTAACCTTAATCCTAACCCTAACCCTAACCCTAAACCACCCCTAACCCTAACCCTAACCCTAACCCTTCCCCAAACCATCACAATAACCCTAAACCAAACCAAACCCTAACCCAAACACTAACCCTAACCCTATCCCTATCGCCTAGCCCTAACCCTAACCCTAACCCTAAGCTAAACCCTAACCCTAACTCTAACCCTAACACTAAACCTAACCCTAACCCAAGCCCAAACACTAACCCTAAACCTAAACCTAACTCTAAACCAAAGGGTAACCCTAACCCTAACCCTAACCCTAACCCAAACCCTAACACTAACCCTAACCCCTAACCATAACCCTAACCTTAACCCTAACCCAAATCCTAACCCAAACCCTAACACTAACACTAAACCAAACCCAAACCCTAACCCTATACCTTACTCTAACCCAAACCCAAACCCTAACCCTAACCCTCTCCCTATCGCCTAGCCCTAACCCTTACCCTAACCCTAAGCTAAACTCTAACCCTAACTCTAACACTAACACTAAACCTAACCGTAACCCAAGCCCAAACACTAACCCTAAACCTAACCCTAACTCTAAACCAAACGGTAACACTAACCCTAACCCTAACCCTAACCCTAACCCTAACCCAAACCCTAACACTAACCCTAACCCTAGTCCTAACCCTAACCCTAACCATAACCATAACCCTAACCCAAACCCTAACCCAAACCCTAACCCTAACCCTGACCCTAACCCAAATCCTAACCCTCACCCTAACCCTAACCCTAACCCTAAACCAAACCCTAACCCTAACC
>CM069528.1:5560000-5567500 GCA_035773235.1 Eospalax fontanierii
CCAAACCCTAACCCTAACCCTAAACCAACCTCTAACAGTAACCCTAAACCAAACCCTAACCCCAAACCTAACCCTTATCCTATCCGTAACATTAACCCTAACTCAAACCAAATCCTAACCCTAACCCTAAACCTAACCCAAAACCTAAACCTAAACCTAAAACTAATCCTAAACCTAACCCTAACCCTAACGCTAACCCTAACACTAACCCCAACCCTAACCCTAAACCTAACCCTAAACCAAACCCCAACTCTAAACCTAACTCTAACCCAAACCTAAACCTTAACACTAAACTTAATCCTAACCCTAACCCTAGCCTTGAACCACCCCTAACTCTATCCCTAACCCTAACCCTTCCCCTAACCCTTACACTAACCCTAAACCAAACCAAACCGTAACCCTAACCCTAAACCTAAACCTAACCGTAACCCAAAACCTAACCCTAACACTTACCCTAACCCTAACCTTAAGCCTAATCCTAAACCAAATCAATACCCTAAACCAAACCATAACCCTCACCCTAACCACAACCCTAATCGAAACCCTAAACCTAACCCTAACCCAAACCCAACCTTCAACCCTAACCCTAACCCTAACCCAAACCCTAAACCTAACACTAACCCTAACCCTAACCCTAACAATATCCCTAAACCTAAGCCAAACCAAAATCTACCCCTATCCCTAAACCTAACCCTAACCCAAACAAAACACTAATCCTAACCCTAACCCTAACCCTAACCCCTAACCCTAACCCTGACCTTAACCCTAACCGAAACCCTAACCCAAACATTAACCCTAACCCTAACCCTAACCCAAACACAAACCCTAATCCTACCACTAAACCTAACCCTAATCCTAACCCTAACACTAACCCTAACCCAAGCCCAAATATTAACCCCAACCGTAACACTAACCCTATCCGTATCGCCTAGCCCTAACCCTAACACTAACCCTAAGCCAAACCCTAACCCTAACTCTAAACCTAACCCTAAACCTAACCCTAACACAAGCCCAAACACTAACCCTAAACCTAACCCTAAGCCTAACCCAAAACCTAACCCTAACTCTAACCCTAACCCAAACCCTAACCCGAACCCTAACCCTAACCCTAAACGCTAACCCTAACCCTAACCTTAACCCTAACACAAAGCCTAACTCAAACCCTAACCGTAACACTAAACCTAAACCAAACTCTAACACTATACCTTACTCTAACCCAAACCCAAACCCTTACCCTAACACTAACACTAACCGTAAACCTAATCCTAACCCAAACCCAAAACCTAACCCTAAGCCTAACCCAAACCCTAAACCTAACCTAAACCCAATCCCTAACCCTAACCCTAACCCTAACCCAAGCCCTAAAACTAACCCTAAACCTAACACTAACCCTAACCCTAACCCTTACCCTAACCCTAACACTAACCCTAAACCAAACCAAACCCTAACCCTAACCCTAACCCTAATCCTAACCCTAACCCCAAACCTAACCCTTACACTATCCGTAACATTAACCCTAACCCAAACCCTAACACTAACCCTATTCCTAACCTTAACCCTAAATCAAACCCTAACCTCAACCCTAACCCTAAAGCTAACCTTAAATCAAACCCCAACTCTAAACCTAACTCTAACCCAAACCTAAACCTTAACCCTTACCTTAATCCTACCCTAACCCTAACCCTAAACCACCCCTAACCCTAACCCTAACCCTAACCCTTCCCCTAACCCTCACAATAACACTAAACCAAACCAAACCCTAACCCAAACACTAACCCTAACCCTATCCCTCTCGCCTAGCCCTAACCCTAGCCCTAACCCTAAGCTAAACCCTAACCCTAACTCTAACCCTAACACTAAACCTAACCCTAACCCAAGCCCAAACACTAACCCCAAACCTATCCGTAACTCTAAACCAAACGGGAACCCTAACCCTAACCCTAACCCTAACCTTAACCCTAACCCTAACACTAACCCTAACCCCTTTCCCTTTCCCTAACCTTAACCCTAACCCTAACACTTACCCTTACACTAACCCTAAGCCTAACCCTAAACCAAACCCACACCCTAACCCTAAACCTAACGCTAAAGCAAACATAAACCCTAACCCTAACCGTAACCGTAACCTAAACTCTATCCCTAACCCTAACACTAACCCTACCCCAAACCAATCCCTAACCCTAACCCTAACCCTAATCCTAACCCTAAACATAACCATAACCCTAACCCAAACCCTAACCCTAACCCTAACCCTAACTCTGACCCTAACCCAAATCCTAACCCTAACCCTAACCCTAACCCTAACCCTAAACCAAACCCTAGCCCTAACCCTAACCCTAACCCAAACCGAAACCCTAACCCTAACCCTAACCCTAAACCTAACACAAACCCTAATCCTAACACTAACCCTAACCCTAACCCTAACCCTAACACAAATCCTAACCCTAACCCTAACCCTAACCCTTACCCTAACCCTAACACTAACCCTAAAGCAAACCAAACCCTAACCTTAAGCCTAAACCTAACACTAACCCTAATCCAAACCCTAACCTAACACTTACCCTAACCCTAACCCTAAGACTAACCCTAACCCAAACCAACACCCTAAACCTAACCTGAACCCTAAAGCTAACCCTAAACGAAACCCTAAACCTAAACCTAACCCTAAACCTAACCCTTACCCAAGCACTAACCCTAACACTTACCCTAACCCTAACCCTAAGCCTAACCCTAACCCAAACCCACACCCTAACCCTAACCCTAACACTAACCCCAACCCTGACCCTAACAATAACCCTGACTCAAACCCAAACCCTAACACTAATCTTAACCCAAACCCTAACCCTAACCGTAACCCTAATCCTAACCCTAACCATAACCCTAACCCTAAAACAAACCCTAACGCTAACCCTAACCCTAACCCTAACCCAAACCCTAACCCAAACCCTAACCCTAACCTTAAACCTAACCCAAACACAAACCCTAACCCTAACCCTAATCCTAAACCTAAACCTAACCCAAACCCAAACCCTAACCCTAAGCCTAACCCAAACCCTAAACCTAACCTAAACCCAATCCCTAACACTAACCCTAACCGTAACCCAAGCCCTAAAACTAACGCTAACCCTAACCCTAACCCTAAAGCTAAACCTAACCCAAACACAAACCCTAACCGTAAGCCTAACACAAACTTTAAACTTAACCTAAACCCAAGAACGAACCCTAACCCTAACCCTAACCCAAGCCCTAAAACTAACCCTAACCCTAACCCTAACCCAAACCTAAATCCTAACCCTAACCCTAACCCTAACCCTAATCCTAAACCAAACCTAAACCCTAACCCTAACCCTAACCCTAACCTAAACTCTATCCCTAACCCTAACACTAACCCTACATCAAACCAATTCTTAACCCTAACCCTAACCCTAACCCTAAACTTAACCCTAACCCTAAACCAAATTCTAACAGTAACCCTAAACCTAACCCTAACCCCAAACCTAACCCTTACATTATCCGTAACATTAACCCTAACCGAAACCAAATCCTAACCCTAAACCTAACCCTAACCCCAAGAATAATCCTAAACCTAACCTTAAACTAAACCCCAACTCTAAACCTAACTCTAACCCAAACCTAAACCTTAACCCTAACCTTAATCCTACCACTAACCCTAACACTAAACCACCCCTAACCCTAACCCTAACCCTAACCCTTCCCCTAACCCTCACAATAACCCTAAACCAAACCAACCCCTAACCCAAACACTAACCCTAACCCTACCCCTATCGCCTAGCCCTAACCCTAGCCCTACCCGTAAGCTAAACCCTAACCCTAACTCTAACCCTAACCCTAAACCTAACCCTAACTGTAAAGCAAATGGTAACCCTAACCCTAACCCTAACACTAACCCAAACCCTAACACTAACCCTAACCCCTAACCCTAACCCTAACCTTAACCCTAACCCAAACCCTAACCCAAATCCTAACACTAACACTAAACCTAACCCAATCCCTAACCCTATACCTTACTCTAACCCAAACCCAAACCCTAACCCTAACCCTAACCCTAAACCTAAACCTAACCCAAACCCAAACCCTAACCCTAAGCCTAAACCAAACCCTAAACCTAACCTAAACCCAAGCCCTAACCCTAACCCTAACCCTAACCCAAGCCCTAAAACTAACCCTAACCCTAACCCTAACCCTGACTGTAACAGTTACCCTAACCCTAACCCTAACCCTAAACCAAACCAAACCCTAACCCTAACCCTAAAACTAACCCTAACCCTTAACCAAACATAAACCCTAACCATAACCCTGACCCTAACCTAAACTCTATCCCTAACCCTAACACTAACCCTACCCCAAACCAATCCCTAATCCTAACCCTAACCCTAATCCTAACCCTAAACATAACCATAACCCTAACCCAAACCCTAACCCTAACACTAACACTAACCCTAACCCTAACCCTAACCCTAACCCTAACCCTAACCCAATCCCTAACCCTAACCCAAACCCTAACCCTAACCCGAACCCTAACCCTGACCCTAACCCAAATCCTAACCCTAACCCTAACCCTAACCCTAACCTAAACTCTATCCCTAAACCTAACACCAACCGTACCACAAACCAATCCCATCCCCTAACCCTAACCCTAACCCTAACCCTAAACCAACCTCTAACAGTAACCCTAAACCAAACACTAACCCCAAACCTAACCGTTACACTATCCGTAACATTAACCCTAACCCAAACCAAACCCTAACCCTAACCCTAACCCTAATCCTAACCCAAAACCTAAACATAAATCTAACCCTAAATATAAACCTAAACCTAACCCTAACCCTAACCCTAAAACTAACACCTAAACCTAAACCTAACCTTAACCTTAACCCAAAACCTAACCCAAACCCTAACCCTAACACTAAACCTAACCCAAACCCTAACCCTATACCTTACTCTAACTCAAACCCAAACACTAACCCTAACCCTAACTCTAAACCTAAACGTAAACCTAACCCAAACCCAAACCCTAACCCTAAGCCTAACCCTAATCCTAACCCTAACCTAAACTCTATCCCTAACCCTAACACTAACCCTACCCCAAAATCCGTAACCCTAACCCTAACCCTAAACCTAACCCTAACACTAAACCAACCTCGAACAATAACCCTAGACCTAACGCTAACCCCAAACCTAACCCTTACACTATTCGTAACATTAACCCAAACCCAAACCAAACCCTAACCCTAACCCTAAACCTAATCCTAACCCCAACCCTAACCCTAAACCTAACATTAAACCAAACCCCAACTCTAAACCTAACTCTAACCCAAACCTAAACCTTAACCCTAACCTTAATCCTAACCCTAACCCTAACCCTAAACCACCCCTAACCCTAACCCTAACCCTAACCCTTCCCCAAACCATCACAATAACCCTAAACCAAACCAAACCCTAACCCAAACACTAACCCTAACCCTATCCCTATCGCCTAGCCCTAACCCTAACCCTATCCCTAAGCTAAACCCTAACCCTAACTCTAACCCTAACACTAAACCTAACCCTAACCCAAGCCCAAACACTAACCCTAAACCTAAACCTAACTCTAAACCAAAGGGTAACCCTAACCCTAACCCTAACCCTAACCCAAACCCTAACACTAACCCTAACCCCTAACCATAACCCTAACCTTAACCCTAACCCAAATCCTAACCCAAACCCTAACACTAACACTAAACCAAACCCAAACCCTAACCCTATACCTTACTCTAACCCAAACCCAAACCCTAACCCTAACCCTCTCCCTATCGCCTAGCCCTAACCCTTACCCTAACCCTAAGCTAAACTCTAACCCTAACTCTAACACTAACACTAAACCTAACCGTAACCCAAGCCCAAACACTAACCCTAAACCTAACCCTAACTCTAAACCAAACGGTAACACTAACCCTAACCCTAACCCTAACCCTAACCCTAACCCAAACCCTAACACTAACCCTAACCCTAGTCCTAACCCTAACCCTAACCATAACCATAACCCTAACCCAAACCCTAACCCAAACCCTAACCCTAACCCTGACCCTAACCCAAATCCTAACCCTCACCCTAACCCTAACCCTAACCCTAAACCAAACCCTAACCCTAACCCTAACCCTAACCCTAACCCTAACCCAAACCCAAACCCTAACCCTAATCCTAACCCTAAACCTAAAACAAACCCTAATCCTAACACTAACCCTAACCCTAACCCTAACCCTAAACCTAACACAAACCCTAAAACTAACCCTTACACTAACCCTAACCGTATCCCAAACCCTAACACTAACCCAAACCGTAACTCTAACCCTAACCCTTACCGAAACCCAAACACTAATCCTAACCCTAACCCTAACCCTAACCCTAAACCAAACCTAAACCCTAACCCTAGCCCCAGCCCTAACCCTAACACTAACCCAAACCCCTACCCCTAACCCTAACCCTAACCTTAACCCTAACTCAAACACTAACCCAAACCCTAACCTTAACCCTAACCCTAACCCTAACCCTAACCAGAACGCTAACACTAAATTCTAAACCCTAACCCTAAATCTAACCCTAACCCACAACCTAACACTAACCCTAACCCAAATCCTAACCCTAACCCTAAACCTAACCCTAACCCAAAACCAAACCCAAACCCTAACTCTAACCCTAAACCTAAACCTAACCCAAACCCAAACCCTAAACCTAAGCCTAACCCAAACCCTAAACCTAACCTAAACCCAAGCCCTAACCCTAACCGTAAACCTAAACCAAGCCCTAAAACTAACCCTAACCCTAAACCTAACCCTAACCCTAACTGTAACACTTACCCTAACCCTAACACTAACCCTAAACCAAACCAAACCCTAACCCTAATCCTAAAGCTAACCCTAACCCTAATCCAAACCATAAACCTAACACTTATCCTAACACTAACCCTAACCTTAACCCTAATCCAAACCCTAATGCAAACCTTAACCCTTACCCTAACCCTAATCCTAAACCAAGCCCAAACACTAACCTCAACCCTAACCCTAACCCTATCCCTATCGCTTAGCCCTAACCCTAACCCTAACCCTAAGCCAAACCCTAAACCTAACTCTAACCCTAAGCCTAAACCTAACCCTAAAACAAGCCCGAACACTAACCCTAAACTTAAACCTAACCCTAACCCAAACCCTAACCCTAACCCTAACCCTAACCCTAACACAAACCCTAACCCTAACCCTACCCCTAAACCTAACCCTACCCCAAATCCTAACCGTAACACTAACCCTAACCCAACCCTAACCCTAACCCAAACCCTAACCCTAACCCTAACCCTAACCCTAACCCTAAAACAAACCCTAACCCTAACCCTAACCCTAACCCTCACTCAAACCCTAACCCTAACCTTAACCCTAACCCGAACCATAACCCAAATCCTAACCCTAACACTAAACCTAATCCAAACACTAACCCTATACCTTACTC
>CM069528.1:5570000-5580000 GCA_035773235.1 Eospalax fontanierii
CCTAACCCAAACCCTAACCCAAACCCTAACACTAAAACTAAACCAAACCCAAACCCTAACCCTAACCCTAACCTTAACCCTAACCCAAAACCTAACCCAAACCGTAACCATAACCCTAACCGTAACCCCTAACCCTAACCCTAACCTTAACCCAAAACCAAACCCTAACCAAACCCTAACCCAAACACTAAACCTAACCCAAACCCTAACCCTATATCTTACTCTAACCCAAACCCAAAACCTAAACCTAACCCTAACCTTAACCCTAAACCTAAACCTAACACAAACCCAAAACCTAAACCTAACCCTAACCCTAACCCTAACCCTAATCCTAACCGAAACACAAACCCTAATCCTAACACTAAACCTAACCCTAATACTAACCCTAACACTAACCCTAACCCAAGTGCAAACCCTAAACCTAACCCTAAACCTGACCCTATCCCTACCGCGTAGCCCTATCCCTAACCCTAACCCTAACCCTAACCCTAACCCTAAACCAAAACCTAAACCTAAACCTAAACCAAACCCTCATCCTAAACAGAACCCTAACCCTAACCATAACCATAACCCCAACCCTAAACCTAAACCTAACCCTAAACCAAACCCCAACTCTAAACCTAACCCTAACCCAAAACTAAACCTTAACCCTAACCTTAATCCTAACCCTAACCCTAACCCTAAACCACCCCTAACCATACCCCTAAACCTAACACTAACCCTAAACCAAACCAAATCCTAACCCTAAGCCTAAAGCTAACCCTAACCCTAATCCAAACCCTAACCCTAACACTTACCGTAACCCTAACTCTAAGCCTAACCTTAAACCAAACGCTAACCCTAACCCTAATCCTAACCCTAACCCTAACCCAAACCCTAACCATAACCCTATCAATATAGCCTAGCCCTAACCCTAACCCTAACTCTAAGCCAAACACTAACCCTAACTCTAACCCTAACCCTAAACCTAACCCGGACCCCAGCCTAAACACTAACACTAAACCTAACCCTAACCCTAAACACAAACGCTAACCATAAACCTAACGATAACCCTAATCCAAACCCTAACCCTAACCCTAACCCTAACCCCTACCCCTAACCCTAACCTTATCCCTAACCCAAACCCTAACCCTAACACAAAACGTAACCCAAACCCTAAATATATACCTTACTCTAAGCCAAACCCAAACCCTAACCCTAACCCTAACCCTAACCCTAAACCTAAACCTAACCCAAACCCAAACCCTAACCCTAAGCCTAACCCAAACCCTAAACCTAACCTAAACCCAAGCCCTAACCCTAAACCTACCCCTAACCCAAGCCCTAAAACTAACCCTAACCCTAACCCTAACCCTAACCGTAACACTTACCCTAACCCTAACACTAACCCTAAACCAAACCAAACCCTAACCCTAAGCCTAAAGCTAACCCTAACCCTAATCCAAACCCTAACCCTCACACTTACCCTAACCCTAACCCTAAGCCTAACCCTAACCCAAACCCACACACTAAACCTAACCCGAACCCTAAACCTAACCCTAAACGAAACCCTAACCCTAACCCTAACACTAACCCTTACCCAAGCCCTAACCCTAACACCGTAACACTATCCCTAAGCCTAACCCTAAAAAAAACCCACACTCTAACACTAACACCAACCTTAACCCTAATCCTAACCCTAACTCTTACTCAAACCCAAACCATAACACTAACCCTAACCCAAACCCTAACCTCAACCCTAACCCTAATCATAACCCTAACCATAACCATAACCCTAACCCAAACCCTAACCCTAACCTTAACCCTAACCCTGACCCTAACCCAAATCCTAACCCTAACCCTAACCCAAACCCTAACACTAACCCTAACCCAAACCCTAACCTCAACCCTAACCCTAATCCTAACCCTAACCATAACCATAACCATAACCCTAACCCAAACCCTAACCCTAACCCTAACCCTAACTCTGACCCTAACCCGAACCCTAACCTAAACCCTAACCCTAACACAAACCCTAACATTAACCCTTACCTAACCCTAACCCTATCCCAAACCCTAACCCAAACCCTAACCCTAACCCTAACCCTTACCCTAATCCTAACACTAACCCTTAACCAAACCAAACCCTAACCCTAAGCCTAAACCTAACCCGAACCCTAATCCAAACCCTAACCTAACACTTACCCTAACCCTAAACCTAAGCCTAACCCTAACCCAAAACCACACCCTAAACGTAACCTTAATCCTAAAGCTAACCCTAAACGAAAACCTAAACCTAAACCTAACCCTAACCCTAACCCTTACCCAAGCCTTACACTACCCTAAAACTTACCCTAAAACTAACCCTAAGCCTAACCCTAACCCAAACCCACACCCTAACCGTAACTCTAACACTAACCCCAACCCTGACCCTAACACTAACCATAACCCTGACTCAAACCCAAACCCTAACACTAACCTTAAACAAAGCCTAACCCTAAACCTAGCCTTAATCCTAACCCTAACGATAACCTAAACCCTCACCCAAACCCTAACGCTAACCCTAACCTTAACCCTAACCCAAAACCTAACCCAAAACCTAACCCTAACCTTAAACCTAACCAAAACCCTAACCCGATACCTTACTCTAAACAAAACCCAAACCCTAACCCTAACCCTAACCCTAACCCTAACCCTAACCCTAAACCTAACCCAAACGCAAACCCTAACCCTAAGCCTAACCCAAACCCTAAACCTAACCTAAACCCAATTCCTAACCCTAACCCTAACCCAAGCCCTAAAACTAACGCTAACCCTAACCCTAACCCTAACCCTAAAGCTAAACCTAACCCAAACACAAACCCTAACCGTAAGCCTAACCCAAACCTTAAACCTAACCTAAACCCAATCCCTAACCCTAACCCTAACCCTAATCCAAGCCCTAAAACTAACCCTAACCCTAACCCAAACCTAAACCCTAACCCATACCCTAACCCTAACCGTAACCCTAAACCAAACCTAAACCCTAACCCTAACCCTAACCCTAAACCTAACCTAAACTCTATCGCTAACCCTAACACTAACCCTACACCAAACCAATCCCTAACCCTAACCCTAACCCTAACCCTAACTCAAACCCAAACCCTAACACTAAACCTAACCCAAACCCTAACACTAACCCTAACCCTAACCCAAACCCTAACCCTAACCCTAAGCCTAACCCTGACCCTAACCCAAATCCTAACCCTAACCCTAACCCTAACACTAACCCTAAACCGTAACCCTAACCATAACCCTAACCTTAACCCTAACACAAACCCTAACCCTAACCCTAACCCTAAACCTAACCCTACCCTAAACTCTAACCGTAACACTAACCCTAACACTAACCCAAACCCTAACCCATACCCTAAACCTAATCCTAACCCCTAACACTAACGCTAACCTTAACCCTAAACTAAAATCTAACCCAAACCCTAATCCTAACACTAACCCTAACC
Organism: Eospalax fontanierii; assembly: GCA_035773235.1. NCBI lineage: Eukaryota > Metazoa > Chordata > Mammalia > Rodentia > Spalacidae > Eospalax > Eospalax fontanierii. The sequence goes on from CM069528.1 coordinate 5,573,480, forward strand.
CAAACCCTAACCCTAACCCAAACCCTAAACCTAATCCTAACCCCTAACACTAACGCTAACCCTAACCCTAACCCTAAACCTAACCCTACACTAAACGCTAACCGTAACACTAACCCTAACACTAACCCAAACCCTAACCCATACCCTAAACCTAATCCTAACCCCTAACACTAACGTTAACCCTAACCCTAACCTTAACCCTAATCCAAACCCTAATGCAAACCTTAACCCTTACCCTAACCCTAACCCTAAACCAAGCCCAAACACTAACCTCAACCCTAACCCTAACCCTATCCCTATCGCTTAGCCCTAACCCTAACCCTAACCCTAAGCCAAACCCTAAACCTAACTCTAACCCTAACCCTAAACCTAACCCTAAAACAAGCCGAAACACTAACCCTATACCTAAACCTAACCCTAACCCAAACCCTAACCCTAACCCTAACCCTAACTCTAACACAAACCCTAACCCTAACCCTACCCCTAAACCTAACCGAACCCCAAATCCTAACCGGAACCCTAACCCTAACCCAACCCTAACCCTAACCCAAACCCCAACCCCAACCCTAAACCAAACCTAAACCCTAACCCTAACCCGAACCCTAACCCTAACCCTAACCCTAAACCTAACCCAAACCCTAACCCGATACCTTACTCTAACCAAAACCCAAACCCTAACCCTAACCCTAACCCTAACCCTAAACCTAACCCAAACGCAAACCCTAACCCTAAGCCTAACCCAAACCCTAAACCTAACCTAAACCCAATTCCTAACCCTAACCGTAACCCAAGCCCTAAAACTAACGCTAAACCTAACCCTAACCCTAAAGCTAAACCTAACCCAAACACAAACCCCAACCGTAAGCCTAACCCAAACCTTAAACCTAACCTAAACCCAATCCCTAACCCTAACCCTAACCCTAACCCAAGCCCTAAAACTAACCCTAACCCTAACCCAAACCTAAACCGCAGCCCATACCCTAACCCTAACCCTAACCCTAACCCTAAACCAAACCTAAACCCTAACCCTAACCCTAACCCTAACCCTAACCTAAACTCTATCGCTAACCCTAAAACTAACCCTACCCCAAACCAATCCCTAACCCTAACCCTAACCCTAACCCTAACTCAAACCCAAACCCTAACACTAAACCTAACCCAAACCCTTACACTAACCCTAAACCTAATACTAACCCTAACCATAACCATAACCCTAAATCAAACCGTAACCCTAACCCTAAGCCTAACCCTGACCCTAACCCAAATCCTAACCCTAACCCTAACCTTAACACATACCCTAACCCAAAACCGTAACCCTAACCATAACCCTAACCGTAACCCTAACACAAGCCCAAACCCAAACTCTAACCCTAACCCTAACCCTGACCCTAACCCAAACCTTAAACGTAACCTAAACCCAATCCCTAACCCTAGCCCTAACCCTAACGCAAGCCCTAAACCTAACCCTAACCCTAACACAAGCCCTAAAACTAACCCCAACCCTAACCCTAAACCTAACCCAAACCTAAACCCTAACCCTAACCCGAACCCTAACCCTAACCCTAAGCCTAACCCCTAACCCCAACCCCCACCTTAACCCTAACCCCAACCATAACCCAAACCCCATCCTTTAACCTAATCCTAACCATAACCCCAACCCCGACACCAAATCCTAAACCTAACCCTAATCCAAAACCCAACACTAACCCTAACCCAAATCCTAACCCTAACCCTAAATGTAACCTTAACCCAAACCCAAACCCTAAACCTAACACTACACCTAACCCTAATACTAACCCTAACACTAACCCTAACCCAAGTGCAAATCCTAACCCTAACCTTAAACCTAAACCTAGGCCTACCGCGTAGCACTAACCCTAAACCTAACCCTAACCCTAACCCTAACCCTAACCCTAATCCTAAAACTAACCCTACCCTAACCCTAACCCTAACCCTAACCCCAACCCTAACTCTAAACTTAACCCTAAACCAAACCCCAACTCTAAACCTAACCCTAACCTAAACCTTAACCCTAACCTTAATCCTAACCCTAACCCTAAACCACCCCTAACCCTAACCCTAACCCTAACCCTAACTCTACCCCTAACCCTAACCCTAACCTTAACCCTAACCCAAACCCTAACCCAAACCGTAACCCTAACCCTAACTCTAACACCTAACCCTAACCCTAACCTTTACCCTAAACCAAACCCTAACCAAACCCTAACCCAAACACTAAACCTAACCCAAACACTAACCCTATACCTTACTATAACCCAAACCCAAAACCTAACCCTAACCCTAACCCTAACCCTAAACCTAAACCTAACCCAAACCGAAAACCTAAACCTAAGCCTAACTCAAACCCTAAACCTAACCTAAACCCAAGCTCTAACCCTAACCCTAACCCTTCCCCAAGACCTAAAACTAACCCTAACCCTAACCCTAACCCTAACCCAACCGTAACCCTTACCATAACACTAACACTAACCCTAAACCAAACCAAACCCTAAACCTAAGCCTAAAGCTAATCCTAACCCTAATCCAAAACCTAAACCTAACACTTACCATAACCCTAACCCTAGGCCTAACCCTAACCCAAACCCACACCCTAAACCTAAACCGAACCCTAAACCTATCCCTAAACGAAACCCTCACATTAACCCTAACCCTTACCCAAGCCCTAACCATAACACTTACCCTAACCCTAACCCTAAGCCTAACCCTAAACCTAACCCTAACCCTAACCCAAACCGAAACCCTAACCCTAACCCTAACCCTAACCCTAACCCTAACCCTAATTACCCTAACCCTAACACTAAACCTAAACCAAACCAAACTGTAACCCTAACCCTAAACCTAACCCTTACCCTAACCCAAATCCTAACCCTAACTCTTACCCTAATCTTAATCATAAGCCTAACCCTAACCCAAACCCAAACTTCAATCCTAACCCTAACCCAAACCCTAACCCTAACCCTAACCTTAACCCTAACGCAAACCCTAATACTAACACTAATCCTAACCCTAACCCTAACCCTAAACCTAAGCCAAACCAAAACCTACCCCTATCCCTAAACCTAACACTAACCCAAGCCCAAACACTAATCCTAACCCTAACCCTAATCCCTAACCCTAACCCTAACCTTAACCCTAACCCAAACCGTAATGCAAACCTTAACCCTTACCCTAACCCTAACCCTAACCCAAACCCTAACCCTAAGCCTAAGCCAAAACCTAAACCTAACCTAAACCGAAACACTAACTCTAATCCTAACCGTAACCCTAAAACTAACCCTAACACTAAACCTAAACCAAACCTAAACCCTAACCCAAACCCTAACCCTAAACCTAACCTAAACCCTATCCCTAACCCTAACACTAACCCAAACCCTAACCCTAACCCTAACCCTAACCAAAACGCAAAACCTAATCCTAACACTAAACCTAACCCTAATCCTAACACTAAAACTAACCCTAACCCAAGCCCAAACACTAACCTCAACCCTAACCCTAACCCTATCCCTATCGCTTAGCCCTAACCCTAACCCTAACCCTAAGCCAAACCCTAAACCTAACTCTAACCCTAAGCCTAAACCTAACCCTAAAACAAGCCCGAACACTAACCCTAAACTTAAACCTAACCCTAACCCAAACCCTAACCCTAACCCTAACCCTAACCCTAACACAAACCCTAACCCTAACCCTACCCCTAAACCTAACCCTACCCCAAATCCTAACCGTAACACTAACCCTAACCCAACCCTAACCCTAACCCAAACCCTAACCCTAACCCTAACCCTAACCCTAACCCTAACCCTAAAACAAACCCTAACCCTAACCCTAAACCTAACACCTAACCCTAACCCTAACCTTAACCCTAACCCGAACCATAACCCAAATCCTAACCCTAACACTAAACCTAATCCAAACACTAACCCTATACCTTACTCTAACCCAAACCCAAACAATAAACCTAACCCTAACCCTAACCCTAAACCTAAAACTAACCCAATCCCTAACCCAAACCCTAACCCTAAGCCTCCCCAAACCCTAAACCTAACCTAAACCCCATCCCTATCCCTAACCCTAACCCTAACCCAAGCCCTAAAACTAAACCTAACCCTAACCCTAACCCTAACCCTAACCCTTACCCTAACCTTAACAGTAACCCTAAACCAAACCAAACCCTAACCCCAAGTCTAAACATAACCCTAAACCTTATCCTAACCCTAACCCTAACTCTAACCCTAATCCTAACCCTAAGCCTAACCCTTACAAAAACCTACACCATAAACCTAACCCGAACCCTAAAACTAACCCTAACCCTAACCCTAACCCTTACCCAAGCCCTAACACTAAACCTAACCCAAACGGTAACCTTAACCCTAACCCTAACCCTAACCATAACCATAACCATAACCGTAACCCAAACACTAACCCTAAGCCTAACCCTAACCCTAACCCTAACCCTAACCCTCACCCTAACACAAACCCTAACCCTAAACCTAACCCTACCCTAAACGCTAATCGTAACACTAACCCTAACCCTAACCCAAACCCTAACCCAAACCCTACCCCTAACCCTAACCCCTAACCCTAACCCTAACCTTAACCCTAATCCAAACCCTAACCCAACCCCTAAACCTAACCTTAAAACTAACCCAAAGCCTAACCCGATACCTTACTCTAACCCAAACCCAAACCCTAACCCTAACCGTAACCCTAACAGTAACCCTAACCCTCACCCTAACCCAAGCCCTAAAACTAACCCTAACCCTAACCCTAACCCTAACCCAAACCTAAACCCTAAACCTAACCCGAACCGTAACCCTAACACTAAGCCTAACCCCTAACAATAACCCTCACCTTAACGCTAACCCAAACACTAAACCAAACCCTAACCTTAACCCTAACCCTAACCCTAACCTGAACCCTAACACTAAACCCTAAACCCTATCCCTAAATCTAACCCTAATCCAAAACCTAACACTAAGCCTAAACCAAATCCTAACCCTAACCCAAACCCAAACCCAAACCCTAACCCTAAACCTAACCTTAACCCTAACCCAAACCCTAGCCCAAACCCTAACCCTAACCCTAACCCTATTCCTAACCGGAACCCAAACCCTACTCCTAACACTAAACCTAACCCTAATACTAACCCTAACACTAACCCTAACCCAAGGGCAAACCCTAAATTTAACCCTAAACCTGACCCTATCCCTACCGCGTAGCCCTATCACTAACCCTAACCCTAACCCTAACCCTAACCCAAAACCTAAACCTAAACCTAACCCTAACCCTAATCCTAAACCTAACCCTAACCCTAACCCTAACCATAACCCCAACCCTAATCCTAATCCTAACCCTAAACCAAACCCCAACTCTAAACCTAACCCTAACCCAAACCTAAACCTTAACCCTAAGCTTAATCCTAACCCTAACCCTAACCCTAAACCACCCCTAACCATACCCCTAAACCTAACCCTTCCCCTAACCCTAACCCTAACCCTAACCATAACCCCAACCCTAAACCTAAACCTAACCCTAAACCAAACCCCAACTCTAAACCAAACCCTAACCCTAAGCCTAAAGCTAACCCTAACCCTAATCCAAACCCTAACCCTAACACTGACCGTAACTCTAACTCTAAGCCTAACCCTAACCCAAACTCTAACCCTAACCCTAATTCTGACCCTAACACTAACCCAAACCCTAACCATAACCCTATCCCTATCGCCTAGCCCTAACCCTAACCCTAACCGTAAGCCAAACACTAACCCTAACTCTAACCCTAACCGTAAACCTAACCCTAACCCAAGCCCAAACACTAACACTAAACCTAACCCTAACCCTAAACACAAACGCTAACCATAAACCTAACCCTAACCCTAATCCAAACCCTAACCCTAACCCTAACCCTAACCCCTAGCCCTAAACCTAACCTTATCCCTAAACCAAACCCTAACCCAAACCCTAACCCTAACACAAAACCTAACCCAAACCCTAAATATATACCTTACTCTAACCCAAACCCAAACCCTAACCCTAAACCTAAACCTAAACCTAAACCTAAACCAAACCCAAACCCTAACCCTAAGCCTAATCCAAACCCTAAACCTAACCTAACCCAAGACCTAACCCTAAAACTAACCCTAATCCAAGCCCTAAAACTAACCCTAACCCTAACCCTAACCCTAACCGTAACACTTACCCTAAGCCTAACACTAACCCTAACCCTAAGCCTAAAGCTAACCCTAACCCTAATCCAAATCCTAACCCTAACACTTACCAAACCCTAACCCTAACCCAAACCCACACACTAAACCTAACCCGAACCCTAAACCTAACCCTAAACGAAACCCTAACCCTAACCCTAACACTAACACTTACCCAAGCACTAACCCTAACACCGTAACCCTATCCCTAAGCCTAACCCTAAACCAAACCCACACTCTAACACTAACACCAACCTTAACCCTAACCCAAACCCTAAACCTTACTCAAACCCAAACCCT
>CM069528.1:5585000-5587500 GCA_035773235.1 Eospalax fontanierii
ACCCTAACCCTAACCCTAACCTTAACCCTAACCCTAAACCGTAACCCTAACCATAACACTAACCGTAACCCTAACACAAACCCTAATCCTAATCCTAACCCTAAACCTAACCCTACCCTAAACGCTAACCGTAACACTAACCCTAACCCTAACCCAAACCCTAACCCAAACCCTAACGCTAACCCTAACCCCTAACCCCAACCCCAACCCTAATCTTAACCCTGACCCAAACCCTAACCCAAACCCTAACCCTAACCTTAAACCTAACCCAAACCCTAACCCGATACCTTACTCTAACCCAAACCCAAACCCTAACCCTAACCGTAACCCTAACAGTAACCCTAACCCTAACCCTAACTCTAACCCAAGCCCTAAAACTCACCCTAACCCTAATCCTAACCCTAACCCAAACTTAAACCCTAAACCAAACCCGAACCGTAACCCTAACCCTAAGCCTAACCCCTAACCCTAACCCTCACCTTAACGCTAACCCAAACCCTAACCCAAACCCTAACCTTAACCCTAACCCTAATCCTAACCCGAACCCTAACACTAAACCCTAAACCCTATCCCTAAACCTAACCCTAATCCAAAACCTAACACTAAGCCTAACCCAAATCCTAACCCTAACCCAAACCCAAACCCAAACCCTAACCCTCACCCTAACCTTAACCCTAACCCAAACCCTAACCCAAACCCTAACCTTAACCCTAAAACTAATCCTAACCGAAACCCAAACCCTAATCCTAACACTAAACCTAACCCTAATACTAACCCTAACACTAACCCTAACCCAAGTGCAAACCCTAAACGTATCCCTAAACCTAACCTTATCCCTACCGCGTAGCCCTATCCCTAACCCTAACCCTAACCCTAACCCTAACCCAAAACCTAAACCTAAACCTAACCCTAATCCTCAACCTACCCCTAACCCTAACCCTAACCATAACCCCAACCCTAAACCTAAACCTAACCCTAAACCAAACCCCAACTCTAAACCTAACCCTAACCCAAACCTAAACATTAACCCTAACCTTAATCCTAACCCTAACCCTAACCCTAAAGCACCCCTAACCATACCCCTAAACCTAACCCTTTCCCTAACCCTAACACTAACCCTAAACGAAACCAAACCCTAAACCTAAGCCTAAAGCTAACGCTAACGATAATCCAAACACTAACCCTAACACTTACCGTAACCCTAACTCTAAGCCTAACCCTAACCCAAACGCTAACAATAAACCTAATCCTAACCCTAACCCTAACCCAAACCCTAACCCTAACCCTATCCCTATCGCCTAGCCCTAACCCTAACCCTAACCCTAAGCCAAACACTAACCCTAACTCTAACCCTAACCCTAAACCTAACCCTAACCCAAGCCCAAACACTAACACTAAACCTAATCCTAACCCTAAACACAAACGCTAACCGTAACCCTAACTCTAACCCTAACCCAGACACTAACCCTAACCCTAACCCTAAGGCCTAGCCCTAACCCTAACCTTATCCCTAACCCAAACCCCAACCCTAACACAAAACCTAACCCAAACCCTAAATATATACCTTACTCTAACCCAAAGCCAAACCCTAACCCTAACCCTAAACCTAAACCTAACCCAAACCGAAACCCTAACCCTAAGCCTAACCCAAACCCTAAACCTAACCTAAACCCAAGCCCTAACCCTAAACCTAACCCTAACCCAAGCCCTAAAACTAACCCTAACCCTAACCCTAACCCTAACCGTAACACTTACCCTAACCCTAACACTAACCCTAAACCAAACCAAACCCTAACCCTAACCCTAAAGCTAACCCTAACCTTAATCCAAACCCTAACCCTAACATTTACCCTAACCCTAAACCTAAGCCTAACCCTAACCCAAACCCATACACTAAACCTAACCCGAACCCTAAACCTAACCCTAAACAAATCCCTAACCCTAACCCTAACACTAACCCTTACCCAAGCCCTAACCCTAACACCGTAACCCTAACCCTAAGCCTAACCCTAAACGAAACCCACACCCTAACCCTAACCATAACACTAACACCAACCTTAAACCTAACCCTAACCCTAACCCTTACTCAAACCCAAACCCTAACATTAACCCTATCCCAAACCCTAACCCCAACCCTAACCGTAATCCTAACCCTAACCATAACCATAAACCTAACCCTAACCCTAACCCTAACCCTAACCCTGACCCTAACCCAAATCCTAACCCTAACCCTAACCCTAACCCTAACACTAACCCTAACCCTAACCCTAACCCTAACCCTAACCCTAACCCAAACCCTAACCCTAACCCTAAACCTAAACCTAACACAAACCCTAATCCTAACACTAACCCGAACCCTAACCTAAAACCTAACCCTAACACAAACCCTAACCTTAACCCTTACCTAACCCTAACCCTATCCCAAAACCTAACAGTAACCCAAACCCTAACCCTAACCCTAACCCTAACCGAAACCCAAACCCTAATCCTAACACTAACC
>CM069528.1:5590000-5600000 GCA_035773235.1 Eospalax fontanierii
CAAAACCTAAACCTAAACCTAAAACTAATCCTAAACCTAACCCTAACCCTAACGCTAACCCTAACACTAACCCCAACCCTAACCCTAAACCTAACCCTAAACCAAACCCCAACTCTAAACCTAACTCTAACCCAAACCTAAACCTTAACACTAAACTTAATCCTAACCCTAACCCTAGCCTTGAACCACCCCTAACTCTATCCCTAACCCTAACCCTTCCCCTAACCCTTACACTAACCCTAAACCAAACCAAACCGTAACCCTAACCCTAAACCTAAACCTAACCGTAACCCAAAACCTAACCCTAACACTTACCCTAACCCTAACCTTAAGCCTAATCCTAAACCAAATCAATACCCTAAACCAAACCATAACCCTCACCCTAACCACAACCCTAATCGAAACCCTAAACCTAACCCTAACCCAAACCCAACCTTCAACCCTAACCCTAACCCTAACCCAAACCCTAAACCTAACACTAACCCTAACCCTAACCCTAACAATATCCCTAAACCTAAGCCAAACCAAAATCTACCCCTATCCCTAAGCCTAACCCTAACCCAAACAAAACACTAATCCTAACCCTAACCCTAACCCTAACCCCTAACCCTAACCCTGACCTTAACCCTAACCGAAACCCTAACCCAAACATTAACCCTAACCCTAACCCTAACCGAAACACAAACCCTAATCCTACCACTAAACCTAACCCTAATCCTAACCCTAACACTAACCCTAACCCAAGCCCAAATATTAACCCCAACCGTAACACTAACCCTATCCGTATCGCCTAGCCCTAACCCTAACACTAACCCTAAGCCAAACCCTAACCCTAACTCTAAACCTAACCCTAAACCTAACCCTAACACAAGCCCAAACACTAACCCTAAACCTAACCCTAAGCCTAACCCAAAACCTAACCCTAACTCTAACCCTAACCCAAACCCTAACCCGAACCCTAACCCTAACCCTAAACGCTAACCCTAACCCTAACCTTAACCCTAACACAAAGCCTAACTCAAACCCTAACCGTAACACTAAACCTAAACCAAACTCTAACACTATACCTTACTCTAACCCAAACCCAACCCCTTACCCTAACACTAACACTAACCGTAAACCTAATCCTAACCCAAACCCAAAACCTAACCCTAAGCCTAACCCAAACCCTAAACCTAACCTAAACCCAATCCCTAACCCTAACCCTAACCCTAACCCAAGCCCTAAAACTAACCCTAAACCTAACACTAACCCTAACCCTAACCCTTACCCTAACCCTAACACTAACCCTAAACCAAACCAAACCCTAACCCTAACCCTAACCCTAACCCTAACCCTAACCCCAAACCTAACCCTTACACTATCCGTAACATTAACCCTAACCCAAACCAAACCCTAACCCTAACCCTATCCCTAACCCTAAACCTAACCCTAACCCCAACCCTAACCCTAAAGCTAACCTTAAATCAAACCCCAACTCTAAACCTAACTCTAACCCAAACCTAAACCTTAACCCTTACCTTAATCCTACCCTAACCCTAACCCTAAACCACCCCTAACCCTAACCCTAACCCTAACCCTTCCCCTAACCCTCACAATAACACTAAACCAAACCAAACCCTAACCCAAACACTAACCCTAACCCTATCCCTATCGCCTAGCCCTAACCCTAGCCCTAACCCTAAGCTAAACCCTAACCCTAACTCTAACCCTAACACTAAACCTAACCCTAACCCAAGCCCAAACACTAACCCCAAACCTATCCGTAACTCTAAACCAAACGGTAACCCTAACCCTAACCCTAACCCTAACCTTAACCCTAACCCTAACACTAACCCTAACCCCTAACCCTAACCCTAACCTTAACCCTAACCCTAACACTTACCCTAACACTAACCCTAAGCCTAACCCTAAACCAAACCCACACCCTAACCCTAAACCTAACGCTAAAGCAAACATAAACCCTAACCCTAACCGTAACCGTAACCTAAACTCTATCCCTAACCCTAACACTAACCCTACCCCAAACCAATCCCTAACCCTAACCCTAACCCTAATCCTAACCCTAAACATAACCATAACCCTAACCCAAACCCTAACCCTAACCCTAACCCTAACTCTGACCCTAACCCAAATCCTAACCCTAACCCTAACCCTAACCCTAACCCTAAACCAAACCCTAGCCCTAACCCTAACCCTAACCCAAACCGAAACCCTAACCCTAACCCTAACCCTAAACCTAACACAAACCCTAATCCTAACACTAACCCTAACCCTAACCCTAACCCTAACACAAATCCTAACCCTAACCCTAACCCTAACCCTTACCCTATCCCTAACACTAACCCTAAAGCAAACCATACCCTAACCTTAAGCCTAAACCTAACACTAACCCTAATCCAAACCCTAACCTAACACTTACCCTAACCCTAACCCTAAGACTAACCCTAACCCAAACCAACACCCTAAACCTAACCTGAACCCTAAAGCTAACCCTAAACGAAACCCTAAACCTAAACCTAACCCTAAACCTAACCCTTACCCAAGCACTAACCCTAACACTTACCCTAACCCTAACCCTAAGCCTAACCCTAACCCAAACCCACACCCTAACCCTAACCCTAACACTAACCCCAACCCTGACCCTAACAATAACCCTGACTCAAACCCAAACCCTAACACTAATCTTAACCCAAACCCTAACCCTAACCGTAACCCTAATCCTAACCCTAACCATAACCCTAACCCTAAAACAAACCCTAACGCTAACCCTAACCCTAACCCTAACCCAAACCCTAACCCAAACCCTAACCCTAACCTTAAACCTAACCCAAACACAAACCCTAACCCTAACCCTAATCCTAAACCTAAACCTAACCCAAACCCAAACCCTAACCCTAAGCCTAACCCAAACCCTAAACCTAACCTAAACCCAATCCCTAACACTAACCCTAACCGTAACCCAAGCCCTAAAACTAACGCTAACCCTAACCCTAACCCTAAAGCTAAACCTAACCCAAACACAAACCCTAACCGTAAGCCTAACACAAACTTTAAACTTAACCTAAACCCAAGAACGAACCCTAACCCTAACCCTAACCCAAGCCCTAAAACTAACCCTAACCCTAACCCTAACCCAAACCTAAATCCTAACCCTAACCCTAACCCTAACCCTAATCCTAAACCAAACCTAAACCCTAACCCTAACCCTAACCCTAACCTAAACTCTATCCCTAACCCTAACACTAACCCTACATCAAACCAATTCTTAACCCTAACCCTAACCCTAACCCTAAACTTAACCCTAACCCTAAACCAAATTCTAACAGTAACCCTAAACCTAACCCTAACCCCAAACCTAACCCTTACATTATCCGTAACATTAACCCTAACCGAAACCAAACCCTAACCCTAAACCTAACCCTAACCCCAAGAATAATCCTAAACCTAACCTTAAACTAAACCCCAACTCTAAACCTAACTCTAACCCAAACCTAAACCTTAACCCTAACCTTAATCCTACCACTAACCCTAACACTAAACCACCCCTAACCCTAACCCTAACCCTAACCCTTCCCCTAACCCTCACAATAACCCTAAACCAAACCAACCCCTAACCCAAACACTACCCCTAACCCTATCCCTATCGCCTAGCCCTAACCCTAGCCCTAACCGTAAGCTAAACCCTAACCCTAACTCTAACCCTAACCCTAAACCTAACCCTAACTGTAAAGCAAATGGTAACCCTAACCCTAACCCTAACACTAACCCAAACCCTAACACTAACCCTAACCCCTAACCCTAACCCTAACCTTAACCCTAACCCAAACCCTAACCCAAATCCTAACACTAACACTAAACCTAACCCAATCCCTAACCCTATACCTTACTCTAACCCAAACCCAAACCCTAACCCTAACCCTAACCCTAAACCTAAACCTAACCCAAACCCAAACCCTAACCCTAAGCCTAAACCAAACCCTAAACCTAACCTAAACCCAAGCCCTAACCCTAACCCTAACCCTAACCCAAGCCCTAAAACTAACCCTAACCCTAACCCTAACCCTGACTGTAACAGCTACCCTAACCCTAACCCTAACCCTAAACCAAACCAAACCCTAACCCTAACCCTAAAACTAACCCTAACCCTTAACCAAACATAAACCCTAACCATAACCCTGACCCTAACCTAAACTCTATCCCTAACCCTAACACTAACCCTACCCCAAACCAATCCCTAATCCTAACCCTAACCCTAATCCTAACCCTAAACATAACCATAACCCTAACCCAAACCCTAACCCTAACACTAACACTAACCCTAACCCTAACCCTAACCCTAACCCTAACCCTAACCCAATCCCTAACCCTAACCCAAACCCTAACCCTAACCCGAACCCTAACCCTGACCCTAACCCAAATCCTAACCCTAACCCTAACCCTAACCCTAACCTAAACTCTATCCCTAAACCTAACACCAACCGTACCACAAACCAATCCCATCCCCTAACCCTAACCCTAACCCTAACCCTAAACCAACCTCTAACAGTAACCCTAAACCAAACACTAACCCCAAACCTAACCGTTACACTATCCGTAACATTAACCCTAACCCAAACCAAACCCTAACCCTAACCCTAACCCTAATCCTAACCCAAAACCTAAACATAAATCTAACCCTAAATATAAACCTAAACCTAACCCTAACCCTAACCCTAAAACTAACACCTAAACCTAAACCTAACCTTAACCTTAACCCAAAACCTAACCCAAACCCTAACCCTAACACTAAACCTAACCCAAACCCTAACCCTATACCTTACTCTAACTCAAACCCAAACACTAACCCTAACCCTAACTCTAAACCTAAACGTAAACCTAACCCAAACCCAAACCCTAACCCTAAGCCTAACCCTAATCCTAACCCTAACCTAAACTCTATCCCTAACCCTAACACTAACCCTACCCCAAAATCCGTAACCCTAACCCTAACCCTAAACCTAACCCTAACACTAAACCAACCTCGAACAATAACCCTAGACCTAACGCTAACCCCAAACCTAACCCTTACACTATTCGTAACATTAACCCAAACCCAAACCAAACCCTAACCCTAACCCTAAACCTAATCCTAACCCCAACCCTAACCCTAAACCTAACATTAAACCAAACCCCAACTCTAAACCTAACTCTAACCCAAACCTAAACCTTAACCCTAACCTTAATCCTAACCCTAACCCTAACCCTAAACCACCCCTAACCCTAACCCTAACCCTAACCCTTCCCCAAACCATCACAATAACCCTAAACCAAACCAAACCCTAACCCAAACACTAACCCTAACCCTATCCCTATCGCCTAGCCCTAACCCTAACCCTAACCCTAAGCTAAACCCTAACCCTAACTCTAACCCTAACACTAAACCTAACCCTAACCCAAGCCCAAACACTAACCCTAAACCTAAACCTAACTCTAAACCAAAGGGTAACCCTAACCCTAACCCTAACCCTAACCCAAACCCTAACACTAACCCTAACCCCTAACCATAACCCTAACCTTAACCCTAACCCAAATCCTAACCCAAACCCTAACACTAACACTAAACCAAACCCAAACCCTAACCCTATACCTTACTCTAACCCAAACCCAAACCCCAACCCTAACCCTCTCCCTATCGCCTAGCCCTAACCCTTACCCTAACCCTAAGCTAAACTCTAACCCTAACTCTAACACTAACACTAAACCTAACCGTAACCCAAGCCCAAACACTAACCCTAAACCTAACCCTAACTCTAAACCAAACGGTAACACTAACCCTAACCCTAACCCTAACCCTAACCCTAACCCAAACCCTAACACTAACCCTAACCCTAGTCCTAACCCTAACCCTAACCATAACCATAACCCTAACCCAAACCCTAACCCAAACCCTAACCCTAACCCTGACCCTAACCCAAATCCTAACCCTCACCCTAACCCTAACCCTAACCCTAAACCAAACCCTAACCCTAACCCTAACCCTAACCCTAACCCTAACCCAAACCCAAACCCTAACCCTAATCCTAACCCTAAACCTAAAACAAACCCTAATCCTAACACTAACCCTAACCCTAACCCTAACCCTAAACCTAACACAAACCCTAAAACTAACCCTTACACTAACCCTAACCGTATCCCAAACCCTAACACTAACCCAAACCGTAACTCTAACCCTAACCCTAACCGAAACCCAAACACTAATCCTAACCCTAACCCTAACCCTAACCCTAAACCAAACCTAAACCCTAACCCTATCCCGAACCCTAACCCTAACACTAAGCCTAACCCCTAACCCTAACCCTAACCCTAACCTTAACCCTAACTCAAACCCTAACCCAAACCCTAACCTTAACCCTAACCCTAACCCTAACCCTAACCAGAACGCTAACACTAAATTCTAAACCCTAACCCTAAATCTAACCCTAACCCACAACCTAACACTAACCCTAACCCAAATCCTAACCCTAACCCTAAACCTAACCCTAACCCAAAACCAAACCCAAACCCTAACTCTAACCCTAAACCTAAACCTAACCCAAACCCAAACCCTAAACCTAAGCCTAACCCAAACCCTAAACCTAACCTAAACCCAAGCCCTAACCCTAACCGTAAACCTAAACCAAGCCCTAAAACTAACCCTAACCCTAAACCTAACCCTAACCCTAACTGTAACACTTACCCTAACCCTAACACTAACCCTAAACCAAACCAAACCCTAACCCTAATCCTAAAGCTAACCCTAACCCTAATCCAAACCATAAACCTAACACTTATCCTAACACTAACCCTAACCTTAACCCTAATCCAAACCCTAATGCAAACCTTAACCCTTACCCTAACCCTAATCCTAAGCCAAGCCCAAGCACTAACCCCAACCCCAACCCTAACCCGATCCCTATCGCTTAGCCCTAACCCTAAGCCTAACCCTAAGCCAAACCCTAAACCTAACTCTAACCCTAAGCCTAAACCTAACCCTAAAACAAGACCGAACACTAACCCTAAACTTAAACCTAACCCTAACCCAAACCCTAACCCTAACCCTAACCCTAACCCTAACACAAACCCTAACCCTAACCCTACCCCTAAACCTAACCCTACCCCAAATCCTAACCGTAACACTAACCCTAACCCAACCCTAACCCTAACCCAAACCCTAACCCTAACCCTAACCCTAACCCTAACCCTAAAACAAACCCTAACCCTAACCCTAAACCTAACACCTAACCCTAACCCTAACCTTAACCCTAACCCGAACCATAACCCAAATCCTAACCCTAACACTAAACCTAATCCAAACACTAACCCTATACCTTACTCTAACCCAAACCCAAACAATAAACCTAACCCTAACCCTAACCCTAAACCTAAAACTAACCCAATCCCTAACCCAAACCCTAACCCTAAGCCTCCTCAAACCCTAAACCTAACCTAAACTCCAGCCCTATCCCTAACCCTAACCCTTACCCAACCCCTAAAACTAAACCTAACCCTAACCCTAACCCTAACCCTATCCCTTACCCTAACCTTAACAGTAACCCTAAACCAAACCAAACCCTAACCCTAAGCCTAAACATAACCCTAAACCTAATCCAAACCCTAACCCTAACACTTACCCTAACCCTAACCCTAAGCCTAACCCTTACAAAAACCTACACCATAAACCTAACCCGAACCCTAAAACTAACCCTAACCCTAACCCTAACCCTTACCCAAGCCCTAACACTAAACCTAACCCAAACGGTAACCTTAACCCTAACCCTAACCCTAACCATAACCATAACCATAACCGTAACCCAAACACTAACCCTAAGCCTAACCCTAACCCTAACCCTAACCCTAACCCTCACCCTAACACAAACCCTAACCCTAAACCTAACCCTACCCTAAACGCTAATCGTAACACTAACCCTAACCCTAACCCAAACCCTAACCCAAACCCTACCCCTAACCCTAACCCCTAACCCTAACCCTAACCTTAACCCTAATCCAAACCCTAACCCAAACCCTAAACCTAACCTTAAAACTAACCCAAAGCCTAACCCGATACCTTACTCTAACCCAAACCCAAACCCTAACCCTAACCGTAACCCTAACAGTAACCCTAACCCTCACCCTAACCCAAGCCCTAAAACTAACCCTAACCCTAACCCTAACCCTAACCCAAACCTAAACCCTAAACCTAACCCGAACCGTAACCCTAACACTAAGCCTAACCCCTAACAATAACCCTCACCTTAACGCTAACCCAAACACTAACCCAAACCCTAACCTTAACCCTAACCCTAACCCTAACCTGAACCCTAACACTAAACCCTAAACCCTATCCCTAAATCTAACCCTAATCCAAAACCTAACACTAAGCCTAACCCAAATCCTAACCCTAACCCAAACCCAAACCCAAACCCTAACCCTAAACCTAACCTTAACCCTAACCCAAACCCTAGCCCAAACCCTAACCCTAACCCTAACCCTATTCCTAACCGGAACCCAAACCCTACTCCTAACACTAAACCTAACCCTAATACTAACCCTAACACTAACCCTAACCCAAGGGCAAACCCTAAATTTAACCCTAAACCTGACCCTATCCCTACCCCGTAGCCCTATCACTAACCCTAACCCGAACCCCAACCCTAACCCCAAACCTAAACCTAAACCTAACCCTACCCCTAATCCTAAACCTAACCCTAACCCTAACCCTAACCATAACCCCAACCCTAAACCTAAACCTAACCCTAAACCAAACCCCAACTCTAAACCTAACCCTAACCCAAACCTAAACCGTAACCCTAAGCTTAATCCTAACCCTAACCCTAACCCTAAACCACCCCTAACCATACCCCTAAACCTAACCCTTCCCCTAACCCTAACCCTAACCCTAACCATAACCCCAACCCTAAACCTAAACCTAACCCTAAACCAAACCCCAACTCTAAACCAAACCCTAACCCTAAGCCTAAAGCTAACCCTAACCCTAATCCAAACCCTAACCCTAACACTGACCGTAACTCTAACTCTAAGCCTAACCCTAACCCAAACTCTAACCCTAACCCTAATTCTGACCCTAACACTAACCCAAACCCTAACCATAACCCTATCCCTATCGCCTAGCCCTAACCCTAACCCTAACCGTAAGCCAAACACTAACCCTAACTCTAACCCTAACCGTAAACCTAACCCTAACCCAAGCCCAAACACTAACACTAAACCTAACCCTAACCCTAAACACAAACGCTAACCATAAACCTAACCCTAACCCTAATCCAAACCCTAACCCTAACCCTAACCCTAACCCCTAGCCCTAAACCTAACCTTATCCCTAAACCAAACCCTAACCCAAACCCTAACCCTAACACAAAACCTAACCCAAACCCTAAATATATACCTTACTCTAACCCAAACCCAAACCCTAACCCTAACCCTAAACCTAAACCTAAACCTAACCCAAACCCAAACCCTAACCCTAAGCCTAACCCAAACCCTAAACCTAACCTAACCCAAGACCTAACCCTAAACCTAACCCTAATCCAAGCCCTAAAACTAACCCTAACCCTAACCCTAACCCTAACCGTAACACTTACCCTAAGCCTAACACTAACCCTAACCCTAAGCCTAAAGCTAACCCTAACCCTAATCCAAATCCTAACCCTAACACTTACCAAACCCTAACCCTAACCCAAACCCACACACTAAACCTAACCCGAACCCTAAACCTAACCCTAAACGAAACCCTAACCCTAACCCTAACACTAACACTTACCCAAGCACTAACCCTAACACCGTAACCCTATCCCTAAGCCTAACCCTAAACCAAACCCACACTCTAACACTAACACCAACCTTAACCCTAACCCAAACCCTAAACCTTACTCAAACCCAAACCCTAACACTCACCCTAACCCAAACCCTAAACTCAACCCTAACCCTAATCCTAACCCTAACCATAACCATAACCCTAACC
>CM069528.1:5615000-5625000 GCA_035773235.1 Eospalax fontanierii
ACCCTAACCCTAACCGTAACACTTACCCTAACCCTAACACTAACCCTAAACCAAACCAAACCCTAACCCTAAGCCTAAAGCTAACCCTAACCCTAATCCAAACCCTAACCCTCACACTTACCCTAACCCTAACCCTAAGCCTAAACCTAACCCAAACCCACACACTAAACCTAACCCGAACCCTAAACCTAACCCTAAACGAAACCCTAACCCTAACCCTAACACTAACCCTTACCCAAGCCCTAACCCTAACACCGTAACACTATCCCTAAGCCTAACCCTAAAAAAAACCCACACCCTAACACTAACACCAACCTTAACCCTAACCCTAAACTTATCCCTAACCCAAGCCCTAAGCCAAACCCTAACACTAAAACTAAACCAAACCCAAACCCTAACCCTAACCCTAACCTTAACCCTAACCCAAAACCTAACCCAAACCGTAACCATAACCCTAACCCTAACCCCTAACCCTAACCCTAACCTTAACCCAAAACCAAACCCTAACCAAACCCTAACCCAAACACTAAACCTAACCCAAACCCTAACCCTATATCTTACTCTAACCCAAACCCAAAACCTAAACCTAACCCTAACCTTAACCCTAACCCTAAACCTAACACAAACCCAAAACCTAAACCTAACCCTAACCCTAACCCTAACCCTAATCCTAACCGAAACACAAACCCTAATCCTAACACTAAACCTAACCCTAATACTAACCCTAACACTAACCCTAACCCAAGTGCAAACCCTAAACCTAACCCTAAACCTGACCCTATCCCTACCGCGTAGCCCTATCCCTAACCCTAACCCTAACCCTAACCCTAACCCTAAACCAAAACCTAAACCTAAACCTAAACCTAACCCTAATCCTAAACAGAACCCTAACCCTAACCATAACCATAACCCCAACCCTAAACCTAAACCTAACCCTAAACCAAACCCCAACTCTAAACCTAACCCTAACCCAAACCTAAACCTTAACCCTAACCTTAATCCTAACCCTAACCCTAACCCTAAACCACCCCTAACCATACCCCTAAACCTAACACTAACCCTAAACCAAACCAAATCCTAACCCTAAGTCTAAAGCTAACCCTAACCCTAATCCAAACCCTAACCCTAACACTTACCGTAACCCTAACTCTAAGCCTAACCTTAAACCAAACGCTAACCCTAACCCTAATCCTAACCCTAACCCTAACCCAAACCCTAACCATAACCCTATCAATATAGCCTAGCCCTAACCCTAACCCTAACCCTAAGCCAAACACTAACCCTAACTCTAACCCTAACCCTAAACCTAACCCGAACCCAAGCCTAAACACTAACACTAAACCTAACCCTAACCCTAAACACAAACGCTAACCATAAACCTAACGATAACCCTAATCCAAACCCTAACCCTAACCCTAACCCTAACCCCTACCCCTAACCCTAACCTTATCCCTAACCCAAACCCTAACCCTAACACAAAACGTAACCCAAACCCTAAATATATACCTTACTCTAAGCCAAACCCAAACCCTAACCCTAACCCTAACCCTAACCCTAAACCTAAACCTAACCCAAACCCAAACCCTAACCCTAAGCCTAACCCAAACCCTAAACCTAACCTAAACCCAAGCCCTAACCCTAAACCTACCCCTAACCCAAGCCCTAAAACTAACCCTAACCCTAACCCTAACCCTAACCGTAACACTTACCCTAACCCTAACACTAACCCTAAACCAAACCAAACCCTAACCCTAAGCCTAAAGCTAACCCTAACCCTAATCCAAACCCTAACCCTCACACTTACCCTAACCCTAACCCTAAGCCTAAACCTAACCCAAACCCACACACTAAACCTAACCCGAACCCTAAACCTAACCCTAAACGAAACCCTAACCCTAACCCTAACACTAACCCTTACCCAAGCCCTAACCCTAACACCGTAACACTATCCCTAAGCCTAACCCTAAAAAAAACCCACACCCTAACACTAACACCAACCTTAACCCTAACCCTAACCCTAACCCTTACTCAAACCCAAACCCTAACACTAACCCTAACCCAAACCCTAACCTCAACCCTAACCCTAATCCTAACCCTAACCATAACCATAACCCTAACCCAAACCCTAACCCTAACCTTAACCCTAACCCTGACCCTAACCCAAATCCTAACCCTAACCCTAACCCAAACCCTAACACTAACCCTAACCCAAGCCCTAACCTCAACCCTAACCCTAATCCTAACCCTAACAATAACCATAACCATAACCCTAACCCAAACCCTAACCCTAACCCTAACCCTAACACTGACGCTAACCCCAACCCCAACCTAAACCCTAACCCTAACACAAACCCTAACATTAACCCTTACCTAACCCTAACCCTATCCCAAACCCTAACCCAAACCCTAACCCTAACCCTAACCCTTACCCTAATCCTAACACTAACCCTTAACCAAACCAAACCCTAACCCTAAGCCTAAACCTAACCCGAACCCTAATCCAAACCCTAACCTAACACTTACCCTAACCCTAAACCTAAGCCTAACCCTAACCCAAAACCACACCCTAAACGTAACCTTAATCCTAAAGCTAACCCTAAACGAAAACCTAAACCTAAACCTAACCCTAACCCTAACCCTTACCCAAGCCTTACACTACCCTAAAACTTACCCTAAAACTAACCCTAAGCCTAACCCTAACCCAAACCCACACCCTAACCGTAACTCTAACACTAACCCCAACCCTGACCCTAACACTAACCATAACCCTGACTCAAACCCAAACCCTAACACTAACCTTAAACAAAGCCTAACCCTAAACCTAGCCTTAATCCTAACCCTAACGATAACCTAAACCCTAACCCAAACCCTAACGCTAACCCTAACCTTAACCCTAACCCAAAACCTAACCCAAAACCTAACCCTAACCTTAAACCTAACCAAAACCCTAACCCGATACCTTACTCTAAACAAAACCCAAACCCTAACCCTAACCCTAACCCTAACCCTAACCCTAAACCTAACCCAAACGCAAACCCTAACCCTAAGCCTAACCCAAACCCTAAACCTAACCTAAACCCAATTCCTAACCCTAACCCTAACCCAAGCCCTAAAACTAACGCTAACCCTAACCCTAACCCTAACCCTAAAGCTAAACCTAACCCAAACACAAACCCTAACCGTAAGCCTAACGCAAACCTTAAACCTAACCTAAACCCAATCCCTAACCCTAGCCCTAACCCTAATCCAAGCCCTAAAACTAACCCTAACCCTAACCCAAACCTAAACCCTAACCCATACCCTAACCCTAACCGTAACCCTAAACCAAACCTAAACCCTAACCCTAACCCTAACCCTAAACCTAACCTAAACTCTATCGCTAACCCTAACACTAACCCTACACCAAACCAATCCCTAACCCTAACCCTAACCCTAACCCTAACTCAAACCCAAACCCTAACACTAAACCTAACCCAAACCCTAACACTAACCCTAACCCTAACCCAAACCCTAACCCTAACCCTAACCCTAAGCCTAACCCTGACCCTAACCCAAATCCTAACCCTAACCCTAACCCTAACACTAACCCTAAACCGTAACCCTAACCATAACCCTAACCTTAACCCTAACACAAACCCTAACCCTAACCCTAACCCTAAACCTAACCCTACCCTAAACGCTAACCGTAACACTAACCCTAACACTAACCCAAACCCTAACCCATACCCTAAACCTAATCCTAACCCCTAACACTAACGCTAACCTTAACCCTAAACTAAAATCTAACCCAAACCCTAATCCTAACACTAACCCTAACCCAAACCCTAACCCTAACCCAAACCCTAAACCTAATCCTAACCCCTAACACTAACGCTAACCCTAACCCTAACCCTAAACCTAACCCTACACTAAACGCTAACCGTAACACTAACCCTAACACTAACCCAAACCCTAACCCATACCCTAAACCTAATCCTAACCCCTAACACTAACGTTAACCCTAACCCTAACCTTAACCCTTATCCTAAAGCTTATGGTAACCTTAACCCTTACCCTAACCCTAACCCTTAACCTAACCCTAACACTAACCTTAACCCTAACCCTAACCCTATCCCTATCGCTTAGCCCTAACCTTAACCCTAACCCTAAGCCAAACCCTAAACCTAACTCTAACCCTAACCCTAAACCTAACCCTAAAACAAGCCGAAACACTAACCCTATACCTAAACCTAACCCTAACCCAAACCCTAACCCTAACCCTAACCCTAACTCTAACACAAACCCTAACCCTAACCCTACCCCTAAACCTAACCGTACCCCAAATCCTAACCGTAACCCTAACCCTAACCCTAACCCTAAGCCTAACCCCTAAACCCTAACCCTAACCCTAAACCAAACCTAAACCCTAACCCTAACCCGAACCCTAACCCTAACCCTAACCCTAAACCTAACCCAAACCCTAACCCGATACCTTACTCTAACCAAAACCCAAACCCTAACCCTAACCCTAACCCTAACCCTAAACCTAACCCAAACGCAAACCCTAACCCTAAGCCTAACCCAAACCCTAAACCTAACCTAAACCCAATTCCTAACCCTAACCGTAACCCAAGCCCTAAAACTAACGCTAAACCTAACCCTAACCCTAAAGCTAAACCTAACCCAAACACAAACCCCAACCGTAAGCCTAACCCAAACCTTAAACCTAACCTAAACCCAATCCCTAACCCTAACCCTAACCCTAACCCAAGCCCTAAAACTAACCCTAACCCTAACCCAAACCTAAACCGCAACCCATACCCTAACCCTAACCCTAACCCTAACCCTAAACCAAACCTAAACCCTAACCCTAACCCTAACCCTAACCCTAACCTAAACTCTATCGCTAACCCTAAAACTAACCCTACCCCAAACCAATCCCTAACCCTAACCCTAACCCTAACCCTAACTCAAACCCAAACCCTAACACTAAACCTAACCCAAACCCTTACACTAACCCTAAACCTAATACTAACCCTAACCATAACCATAACCCTAAATCAAACCGTAACCCTAACCCTAAGCCTAACCCTGACCCTAACCCAAATCCTAACCCTAACCCTAACCCTAACACTAACCCTAACCCTAAACCGTAACCCTAACCATAACCCTAACCGTAACCCTAACACAAACCCTAACCCTAACTCTAACCCTAACCCTAACCCTGACCCTAACCCAAACCTTAAACCTAACCTAAACCCAATCCCTAACCCTAACCCTAACCCTAACCCAAGCCCTAAACCTAACCCTAACCCTAACCCAAGCCCTAAAACTAACCCCAACCATAACCCTAAACCTAACCCAAACCTAAACCCTAACCCTAACCCGAACCCTAACCCTAACCCTAAGCCTAACCCCTAACCCTAACCCTCACCTTAACCCTAACCCAAACCATAACGCAAACCCTATCCTTAAACCTAATCCTAACCATAACCCGAAAGCTGACACTAAATCCTAAACCTAACCCTAATACAAAACCTAACAATAACCCTAACCCAAATCCTAACCCTAACCATAAATGTAACCTTAACCCAAACCCAAACCCTAATCCTAACACTACACCTAACCCTAATACTAACCCTAACACTAACCCTAACCCAAGTGCAAATCCTAACCCTAACCTTAAACCTAAACCTAGGCCTACCGCGTAGCCCTAACCCTAAACCTAACCCTAACCCTAACCCTAACCCTAACCCTAATCCTAAAACTAACCCTACCCTAACCCTAACCCTAACCCTAACCCCAACCCTAACTCTAAACTTAACCCTAAACCAAACCCCAACTCTAAACCTAACCCTAACCTAAACCTTAACCCTAACCTTAATCCTAACCCTAACCCTAAACCACCCCTAACCCTAACCCTAACCCTAACCCTAACTCTACCCCTAACCCTAACCCTAACCTTAACCCTAACCCAAACCCTAACCCAAACCGTAACCCTAACCCTAACTCTAATACCTAACCCTAACCCTAACCTTTACCCTAAACCAAACCCTAACCAAACCCTAACCCAAACACTAAACCTAACCCAAACACTAACCCTATACCTTACTATAACCCAAACCCAAAACCTAACCCTAACCCTAACCCTAACCCTAAACCTAAACCTAACCCAAACCGAAAACCTAAACCTAAGCCTAACTCAAACCCTAAACCTAACCTAAACCCAAGCTCTAACCCTAACCCTAACCCTTCCCCAAGACCTAAAACTAACCCTAACCCTAACCCTAACCCTAACCCAACCGTAACCCTTACCATAACACTAACACTAACCCTAAACCAAACCAAACCCTAAACCTAAGCCTAAAGCTAATCCTAACCCTAATCCAAAACCTAAACCTAACACTTACCATAACCCTAACCCTAGGCCTAACCCTAACCCAAACCCACACCCTAAACCTAAACCGAACCCTAAACCTATCCCTAAACGAAACCCTCACATTAACCCTAACCCTTACCCAAGCCCTAACCATAACACTTACCCTAACCCTAACCCTAAGCCTAACCCTAAACCCAACCCAAACCCCAACCCAAACCCAAACCCTAACCCTAACCCTAACCCTAACCCTAACCCTAACCCTAATTACCCTAACCCTAACACTAAACCTAAACCAAACCAAACTGTAACCCTAACCCTAAACCTAACCCTTACCCTAACCCAAATCCTAACCCTAACACTTACCCTAACCTTAATCATAAGCCTAACCCTAACCCAAACCCAAACTTCAATCCTAACCCTAACCCAAACCCTAACCCTAACCCTAACCTTAACCCTAACGCAAACCCTAATACTAACACTAATCCTAACCCTAACCCTAACCCTAACCCTAAGCCAAACCAAAACCTACCCCTATCCCTAAACCTAACACTAACCCAAGCCCAAACACTAATCCTAACCCTAACCCTAATCCCTAACCCTAACCCTAACCTTAACCCTAACCCAAACCGTAATGCAAACCTTAACCCTTACCCTAACCCTAACCCTAACCCAAACCCTAACCCTAAGCCTAAGCCAAAACCTAAACCTAACCTAAACCGAAACACTAACTCTAATCCTAACCGTAACCCTAAAACTAACCCTAACACTAAACCTAACCCAAACCTAAACCCTAACCCAAACCCTAACCCTAAACCTAACCTAAACCCTATCCCTAACCCTAACACTAACCCAAACCCTAACCCTAACCCTAACCCTAACCAAAACCCAAAACCTAATCCTAACACTAAACCTAACCCTAATCCTAACACTAAAACTAACCCTAACCCAAGCCCAAACACTAACCTCAACCCTAACCCTAACCCTATCCCTATCGCTTAGCCCTAACCCTAACCCTAACCCTAAGCCAAACCCTAAACCTAACTCTAACCCTAAGCCTAAACCTAACCCTAAAACAAGCCCGAACACTAACCCTAAACTTAAACCTAACCCTAACCCAAACCCTATCCCTTACCCTAACCCTAACCCTAACACAAGCCCTAACCCTAACCCTACCCCTAAACCTAACCCTACCCCAAATCCTACCCGTAACACTAACCCTAACCCAACCCTAACCCTTACCCAAACCCTAACCCTAACCCTAACCCTAACCCTAACCCTAAAACAAACCCTAACCCTAACCCTAAACCTAACACCTAACCCTAACCCTAACCTTAACCCTAACCCGAACCATAACCCAAATCCTAACCCTAACACTAAACCTAATCCAAACACTAACCCTATACCTTACTCTAACCCAAACCCAAACAATAAACCTAACCCTAACCCTAACCCTAAACCTAAAACTAACCCAATCCCTAACCCAAACCCTAACCCTAAGCCTCCCCAAACCCTAAACCTAACCTAAACCCCATCCCTATCCCTAACCCTAACCCTAACCCAAGCCCTAAAACTAAACCTAACCCTAACCCTAACCCTAACCCTAACCCTTACCCTAACCTTAACAGTAACCCTAAACCAAACCAAACCCTAACCCTAAGCCTAAACATAACCCTAAACCTAATCCAAACCCTAACCCTAACACTTACCCTAACCCTAACCCTAAGCCTAACCCTTACAAAAACCTACACCATAAACCTAACCCGAACCCTAAAACTAACCCTAACCCTAACCCTAACCCTTACCCAAGCCCTAACACTAAACCTAACCCAAACGGTAACCTTAACCCTAACCCTAACCCTAACCATAACCATAACCATAACCGTAACCCAAACACTAACCCTAAGCCTAACCCTAACCCTAACCCTAACCCTAACCCTCACCCTAACACAAACCCTAACCCTAAACCTAACCCTACCCTAAACGCTAATCGTAACACTAACCCTAACCCTAACCCAAACCCTAACCCAAACCCTACCCCTAACCCTAACCCCTAACCCTAACCCTAACCTTAACCCTAATCCAAACCCTAACCCAACCCCTAAACCTAACCTTAAAACTAACCCAAAGCCTAACCCGATACCTTACTCTAACCCAAACCCAAACCCTAACCCTAACCGTAACCCTAACAGTAACCCTAACCCTCACCCTAACCCAAGCCCTAAAACTAACCCTAACCCTAACCCTAACCCTAACCCAAACCTAAACCCTAAACCTAACCCGAACCGTAACCCTAACACTAAGCCTAACCCCTAACAATAACCCTCACCTTAACGCTAACCCAAACACTAACCCAAACCCTAACCTTAACCCTAACCCTAACCCTAACCTGAACCCTAACACTAAACCCTAAACCCTATCCCTAAATCTAACCCTAATCCAAAACCTAACACTAAGCCTACACCAAATCCTAACCCTAACCCAAACCCAAACCCAAACCCTAACCCTAAACCTAACCTTAACCCTAACCCAAACCCTAGCCCAAACCCTAACCCTAACCCTAACCCTATTCCTAACCGGAACCCAAACCCTACTCCTAACACTAAACCTAACCCTAATACTAACCCTAACACTAACCCTAACCCAAGGGCAAACCCTAAATTTAACCCTAAACCTGACCCTATCCCTACCGCGTAGCCCTATCACTAACCCTAACCCTAACCCTAACCCTAACCCAAAACCTAAACCTAAACCTAACCCTAACCCTAATCCTAAACCTAACCCTAACCCTAACCCTAACCACAACCCCAACCCCAAACCTAAACCTAACCCTAAACCAAACCCCAACTCTAAACCTAACCCTAACCCAAACCTAAACCTTAACCCTAAGCTTAATCCTAACCCTAACCCTAACCCTAAACCACCCCTAACCATACCCCTAAACCTAACCCTTCCCCTAACCCTAACCCTAACCCTAACCATAACCCCAACCCTAAACCTAAACCTAACCCTAAACCAAACCCCAACTCTAAACCAAACCCTAACCCTAAGCCTAAAGCTAACCCTAACCCTAATCCAAACCCTAACCCTAACACTGACCGTAACTCTAACTCTAAGCCTAACCCTAACCCAAACTCTAACCCTAACCCTAATTCTGACCCTAACACTAACCCAAACCCTAACCATAACCCTATCCCTATCGCCTAGCCCTAACCCTAACCCTAACCGTAAGCCAAACACTAACCCTAACTCTAACCCTAACCGGAAACCTAACCCTAACCCAAGCCCATACACTAACACTAAACCTAACCCTAACCCTAAACACAAACGCTAACCATAAACCTAACCCTAACCCTAATCCAAACCCTAACCCTAACCCTAACCCTAACCCCTAGCCCTAAACCTAACCTTATCCCTAAACCAAACCCTAACCCAAACCCTAACCCTAACACAAAACCTAACCCAAACCCTAAATATATACCTTACTCTAACCCAAACCCAAACCCTAACCCTAACCCTAAACCTAAACCTAAACCTAACCCAAACCCAAACCCTAACCCTAAGCCTAACCCAAACCCTAAACCTAACCTAACCCAAGACCTAACCCTAAAACTAACCCTAATCCAAGCCCTAAAACTAACCCTA